>JANTFA010134547.1:0-10213 GCA_026413405.1 Phytosciara flavipes
AATACTTGAAGCTCTTTCGGTTTGATACACGGAATTTCATTATTTGTTTTTGTATCGACCTCGGTGCATAGTAATGGCCCATGAAGCAGCAGGTTTCCCTGAGCTGTTATTTTACCTTCGAATTTCTGTAAGCGTGCAACATCCATCTGAAGAAATCAAAGAGAAAAGTTCTTTTAGCAGAGTCAACCACAAAATACGCGCGTTGGTATTACCATGTCATTGGCTTCTTTGGGAATTTCCTACGAAAGACAGACAAAGAAAAAGGTTGAAATTGGTCATCGAACCTTAGAACATAGCAATGGCAATATCCGGCGCACACTTACTTTCATAACTTTTATGGCTTCTTGTATGCTAGGAATTTCATTCACAAGTCCGGCCCGTTCTGTATGTTTGAGATATGTTTTTAACAGTAGCTCATATCTCATAATTCTCTGTACAGGTCTCATAAGTAGATCAAATAGCTGGAAACAGAAAAATACCGGATTAGTCAAGGGGCCACTGAACATCCTGTGTCCAAACGAGGTCCGGAGCATGTTAGATCGTTTTTCGCTAGTGTGCCAGGCTTCTTCACTGACACTTACCACTAACTTAAGCTTCAACTTTTTTCTAACTTCTCCAAAATATTCCGAATGTTCGGCCACAATGTACTCGGAAACTGGTATATTTTGACAGTAGGTCACGTACATACGCAATATGGGTCTGTATTTCTGTATTAATGGTCCCAAATCGGTGGGACACTGTACGCATCGTTGCAGTTGTTTCAAGAAAGTGCTGGAAATTCATAGAATTAGAAACACAAAGTGTCCAGCATTCCAGCCACCAACTCACTCTCTATGCCATTCATAAATTGCTTCAATATTTCCAAATATCATCCGTTCTTTGCCACCCTTCAAATCATCCGGCAATGGAATATCACTTTCTGGATCTTTGATTTCTTTGATATATCCGTCGACAATGAGGGCTAAATCTTGAACATATGATTCTTCTGTTTTGACCAGTTCAATCAGAGAGTACATTCGCTGCTTCAACGACATTTCAACATTGCTTTCCTATGTGATGAATACAAAGAATTACTAAGCGACTCCTCGGACCTAGCAGTTACCAGTTCGGAAGCTTATGGGCTGTTTTTTCTCCTGATTCCAAATCACTCAAAAATTGGTTTATAGGCCGTCAGGATCCGGTTCCATGCCGGTTTAAAGTTAAATGTGAATTGCATTAGTGTTTTGGAAAGAAGACCGCTGTCATATAGTTTTGTCTCGCTCACTCTAATGCAATTTCCATTTAACATAAAACGGTCAAAATCAAATCAAAGCCGAGTCAAAAATTTATTAGTCAGACAAAAACCTACCCGCTTGCAGGTACTTTGTTCTACAACCGTCAAGGTTGTTGATGTATTGACTACCACCTTCTGTGAGTCTTCTATCAAATTACTTGGTGAAGGCAAATCACAGTTTCCATATTCATCGCCTTCAACATCTTGATGAACTGACTGTAATGTGGTGCAGCCTTCCCCTATTTGCTTTTCCATCGGTAAATTCGGATCCTAGATTTGAAGTAGAGAAAATTGAAAATTTACAAAAATTTTTTTTCGAAAACTCTGCTAACGTTTCACCAACGCTTGAAATGAAACTATATGTTGCCCGCTTCAGTCTTTACATAGATAATTATTTGCAAAGGAATTTAAATGAGTCAGTCTCTTATTAGAATGATTAAAATGTCGCAGTTGTTTAATGAAAATGGAAATGCAACAACAATTATAAAATAATTATATAAATTATAATGACAAAATTGTTGGTGACCACTGATTTAAGGGATGCGGGAGTACTGAGTATTTCATCGATCATCCTCTTGCTTGAGATCAGATTTTTTTGTGTCGCTACCTTAGAAGAAACTGAGGATGATATACGAAATTCCTTCTCGAAGTACTGCAATTTTACCAAAGAAGTAGAATGGACAAATTGCTCTCACACTCTGGTTTGAACTTCGACTTTTAATGCTTTTTCTGGCTACGAATTTTTTTTTATGTTTGTCGTATATCGACGACCAGGCGTATTTTATGTCAGACGAATTTTGAAACTCTGAAAAACAGCAAGCCAGTTCTCACTTTATTTTCTAATGTACAATTCCCTTCGAGACCAATAAAAGACTGAGCATGAATAATAACGAGTCTGATCTGATACCACAATGTAAAAATTATCTTCAAACATAAATGCTCTCAGTTAATACGGGTATTCCCGTCAATTTAATATACTGAGCATATCGCGTATATTCTGAGTATACAGCGTATATTGCGTGTATCGAGTATGAATCGTATAGCTTTGACAACTCGCACCTGAAGAAAAATGAAATTATTTACGCGATGGATTTCCAGTGTATAGCGTATGATCTCAGGAGTCCAGCAAAGTAATTAGTTTTTCAATCGGACTTATCCGCGCGTTAAGATTTTGGAAGAAATTTGTTTTGCACGTTGAAAACATCGTGTTTTCGAAGTCTTATCGCTCAGCAGATATTGATCTCATTGAAAATGTAACTACTTTGCCGGACTCCTGGGGTCATACGCTATACACTGGCATTTTGTTTGATGGAAATCCATCGCGTAAATTTTTCTTCAGAAAGAATGACAGGAAGAAAAATGTGCGCTTTCCAACCTGCTCCTTCACCAAACGCATCTGTTATCAACAAGAATGACAGCAAATAACTGAAATTCTCCGGCTTTTTCAGTATTATGTAGCTGAATGTATTCTCCAACAATTGAAGTACAAGAATTATATTTTCAAAATGCTCTGATCAAAAGATGTAACAGATCCGATAGAAATACTGCTTGCCGTCTGTGACAGGTGGATACATTTAATTTCAATTCCCAGAGAGGCAACTGGCGATCCAATTTAATAAAAACGACAATCCGAGTAAAAAATCAGTTCTCGTAAATTGCGCTGAATTGCATTAAATTTGCTTTTTCGCGGAAAATTTGACGTTTTTGGAGCTAAGATCTGGCAGCATCAAAACGTTAATCCATCCCTGAACGTTTTCAGTATTTTTTGTTGATAATCTAAAGTTTTCAATTAGTGTACTCCCAGAAGTTAGTGTCTAACTGAAATTTTCGACTTCAGATAAAGAAGAAGAAACGACTTTTACTCTTCTTAGTATAGCATACGAGTTATGAAGCATAGCGACCCTGATTGAGGATTCTATGGTCGTAATTTTCTATAAACAGCACAAAAGCAAAGTTGTGTTTTATTGAAGGTTCATCTCCACAACTCCCAACAGATCTAAGTTCAATGTTTTAGCGACACAACTAAGTTGGCGTGCGCAATATTCCAATGTTGGTTCTCCAACAAAATTTTGTAAGCTTCTGCGACTCATCCAACCATACGGTACTTACATGCCTAACGACGAAATTCAAGCAGATTGGAGAAATTGGACTCTTTAATTTCAATAACTGGAACTGGAATAACTAGAATTCTGTTTCCAGCCGATACAAATTGTCGGCGTCTGGCAAACAGCGCGCACCGATATTCGCCAAACCTTCAATATATCGAAATCAGACTTCCCACTGAGGTTGTGAGGAAGGGCTCTGATCCATTTGATATTATGCAAACCGATGAGGTCGAATGTGGACTTTTTTTCCATATAAAAATGTACAGCTGCCCAAACATAAGAATGGATAAGAACCAGAGAATCAGTTAGTCGTTATGGGATATTTATTTGTCATAGTTCATAGTCAGTTGCTGGCTGTAGAATAGCTCGGTTCGGCTGAAGATTTGATTTTGCAAATACTTCGAGAGCAATTCAAAATACTTTTGTTACAACTCTTTGGAAAGTCGTTTTTGGTAAACTATGGGACATAGAATTGCATTCAGAAAAACATCCTGTGTTTGCAGGATGTTGAATATTTTGTCCACCCATTCGCGATACAGCTCTTGCGTTGGTGTCTTCAGCACGAAAGTAAGCTTTTGCCGTTGCGGATCCGTTGAACGCAATAGGAATCGATTTTCTCTCAATTCTACCATTTCCAATTTATTCATCTGTGGGAACATCAAGAAAATTTCATTGTAAATATTGGAACGAAAACACTCCCCTCACTACCAGTGATTTGATAGAACCCACCTGAATATGGGTCTGGTAGATGAATGCGGGACTAGTGAATTGGGTCTTATTTCCAACAATTTTGGACAAAATTATATTTTGTTGGAATAGAAATACTTGAAGCTCTTTCGGCTTACATACGATACGCGGAATTCTATTTTTAGTTTTCATGTTAACCACTGTACATAGTAATGGCCCATGAAGCAGCAGTTTTCCCTGTGCTGTTACTTTACCTTCGAATTTCTGTAAACGTGCCACATCCATCTGTAGAAATCACGAGAAAAAAAATTATTTTAGCTGAATCGTTAATAGTAAGCACAATACATGCTTCATGCGTTTGAATTACCATGTCATTGGCTTCCTTGGGAACTTCCTATGAAAAACAACAAAAAAAAAATGTGGAAATTGGCCATCAAACCTATGAGCCTAGCAATGACAATATCAGGCGCACACTTACTTTTATAACATTAATGGCTTTTTGTATGCTAGAAATCTCATTGACCAGTCCAGCCCGTCCTGTATGTTTGAGATATTCACTTAACAGTAGCTCATATCTCATGATTCTCTGTACGGGTCTCATGAGTAGATCACATAGCTTGAAAAAGAAAAATTCCGGATCAACGTTCGACACAATCCATAGCACGAACGGTAGCTCACGATAATGTGACTTGCAAGTTATAAGTTATAGAGGAAGTGCCGACAAGGGAGGGGGTGGTCTGAAAATCTGTATAGAATGTGAAGACGTCCCCTAAACTATTCGAAGATTTCACGAATTCACTCTTAAATACCGAAATAAGATTGAATCACGTAAACGTAAAAATCACTCTACAGCATATTCAGCAACAAATTCTGCACCAAGTTGAGAAGTGGGGTTGGTTTTGTCACTAGATGTGATGTTATTAAACCAGCGAAATGAGTTTGATAGCCACATCGTGTGGCAAAAGGTCCCAATTTCTCAACGTTTTGAAAGCAATTGAAAAAGGAATTGAAGGGAAATAAACAATTGATTTTGGTAAGTGAATTACCCCCCTCCCATAACATGAAATCATTCGTCGCTGACACTTACCACTAACTTAACCTTCAACTTTTCTCTAACTTCTTCAAAATATCCCAAATGTTCGGCCACAATGTACTCGGAAACTGGTTTATTTTGACAGTAAATCACATACATCCGCAATCTGAATCGGCATTTCTGTAATAATGGTCCCAAATCGGTGGGACACTGTATGCATCGTTGCAGTTGTTTCAAGAAAGTGCTGGAAATTCATAGAATTAAAACCACAAAGGTTTTCAACATTCCAGCCGTCAACTTACTCTCGATGCCATTCATAAATTGCTTCAATATTTCCAAATATCATCCGTTCTTTGCCACCCTTCAAATCATCCGGCAATGGAATATCACTTTCTGGATCTTTGATTTCTTTGATATATCCGTCGACAATCAGGGCTAAATCTTGAACATATGATTCTTCTGTTTCAACCAGCTCACCCAAAACGCGTTTTCGATACTTTAACGACATTTCCACATCGTTTGAACTTGCATGCTGTTTCTATGTTATGCGATGCATGCAAATAAATAATTATTGTCTTGACTGAAAGTCTTCCAGCAGAAAGTAACTTGAGTAACTCAATCAAATTCAAAAGCTTTTTTTATCGACGAGCAGAGTAATTCCTGAGGTTCAGTTCTAAGATGGGCTATGTGCGACAAAGGATTGTGAAGTTGTACACTATCCCATCATACAAATTGATAGTCAACTATCAAATTTAATCAAATAACAAATGGAGGAAGAACATACATTGAAATATAAGACAACGTGGAAGAGTGTGAAGTTTCTGCAATTCACACGAGTCGCGCTATTTTATTGGAATATTAGATAACCCAAACGAGTGTGACATTAATTTGTAGCCAGAGCGAAGCGAGGACTGTAAAAAGGCGTTCGTAACATGAAATTGGATGCATAATTCTCAACTAAATTAACTTTAAATTTCCAAATATTTAGGAAACCACCTGAAAATCCTGTTATGCATAGGAATTCGAAAACCTCGAAAGTCACGTTAAGTCATGAAAGTCATTCGGCTCCGGCAAACCGTATTTGGAAGAAGTCTTCCTCTCGGTTAGGGAATTTCCTTCCAATGTTTTCAGTGATGATGATGACTATGTCTACGTTCAGTAACGATATCGATTGATTAAAGCTTTTTCAAATGCTCAATGATCCAACGTTCTTAAAAAAACAAAAATTTATTATTCCATCAAAAACATACCCGTTTGTTGAGACTTTGTTCTAGAACCGTTGAGGTTGTTGATCCATTGGCCCCCATTGCCTGTGAACCATGTATTGATCTCATTGGTGACAGCCAATCACAGACTTCATCGTCTTCGGTTGTAAGTACTGAGTATCCGCGGTATCTATGATACCGGCAAATCTGAAGTACGAAAGCCCGGATACGGGGAAATCGGCAGTTAGGCATCGGGAATTTTTTTTTCGAGCACAAATCAACTGTAATGAGCTGAAACGATTTATGGACAATTTTTTAAACAACGTTGGTGACTTTGTTAGAGAGTTGCCTTGGTACATGATACATTTTGACCCGTAGATTTGCGTTATGAATTGTGACTGTAAGAGGACTAGTGTCAAGTTCAATCAACTTGCAACTTGCATTACTTTTTCCTACTTTGGATGATAGGGTGGTTGCACCAGTCCTCGGACACTTCGACATTAAAAGCTATATAATTAATCAATAACACGAAATTACGGTGGTTGAATAATTTTAAATGATAATTGGGAACCTTCACCATTGATTGATCATAAAATTCGATTCACAAGGAGAATATTGCAATTTTAATTATTGAAAAATCGGCACCACCTATGGAAAAGTGTAAATTTCTAATCTGAAAACAGTGTGTGAGGTTGTCCGAATACTTCTATTTCTACCTGAAAATCACTTAAGTTGGACGGTATTGTTGTTTTTTCCAATTATGAATATTCAATTAACTATTATTTACACTCAAACACGACTTTCAGTAAATAATTTTGAGATTATCGGGTGTCCGAACCAGGATTTTTTGTAATGATTCAGTCCTCGGACTATATGCAAAATGCATGCATACACATTAACTGACAAATTCGTCGAAACAGGCCGAAACTGTTAACAGAAAAGATGCGATACAGAAACACTTAGCTGCCTGTATTTTCAGATGATTCAATTGTTTACTTGAGTGTTTTGACTTTCATTTTGTTGTGTCCAAGTGATTAACGATTGAATTTTTTCATTTTATCACAAAAATGCCATGAAATTGTTTAATTAAGCAAATGTCCGAGCACTGGAACAGAGCTGTCCGAAGATTGGAGAAAAGTGTCCGAGGACTGGGTTTTCGACCAACTAAAAGTGTGAATCAAAAATAATTCTGAAATCTATCATTTAGTTAGTGTACATAAATCGAATATTAATTAAATTTGCATCCCAGGAAAAATACAATCTTTCCGAAATAACTGTTTACTGCATTTATTATCAGCAATCAAAGTCGAAAAAAAAGATAATCGTCCGAGGACTGACTGGTGCAACCACCCATATAGAGAAAATGCAAAAACTTTTGAAATAAAATTCAAATTGCACGATAGAAGCAGGATTGGGTCGCGCTAGTGGCTGCGATAGTATACTAAATTGATTGAATTTTGATATAACGAGCAGGTATTTCTTATGAGTTATAATGACAAACTTGCATTGGAGCCCTACAGTCTCCAGTTGCATTCGTCGTAGAACCATTTCTTTTCTCTTCAAGAATGAGGAAGTGGTTTCCTACTTATATACTGAATGCAGGCGGGAGACAAAATAGCACTGATTGAAGAGAGAATTGCAGGATTGGAAGACAGTATTAGTGGATTCATAAAATTTTCCCTGTTGGAAATACTGAAACTTTACCAAAGAAGAATAATGCACAAATTAGGTTGGAAGATTTTTTTCAAATCCACGTAGAACGTCATCCTCAACAAAAAATTGTTTAACAACATGCATCAAAAGTCCTCCATTTATTTTTAATAATTAATTTAAGTTTTACAATACAGAGTGCCTCTAAGCTGCCTCTATTTATGCTGGTCTATTTTCCATGTTGTTTGAAAAATAAATTTTTCAAACGAAATTAAAAAATCGAGTGAACATTTTTGAGGCATGTTGCAGTGACAATAATTGTTGGTTATTGGTTATTAGAATAGTTTAAAAATAACTTGCAAAAATCTTCCAAGGTAATAGCGATACTCAACCGTGATGTGAACCACACTAGAGAATTTTAGCCTTCTTAACGATGTTTCTCACTACGAACATTTATTTATTAGTTGCTTTGGTTAGTCACATATTTCGATCTCCTTGCAAACCGGCGTATTTACGTTTGAAAAACAACAAAACAATTGTGTGTAAAATTCTTGAAATCCGACCGAAATCACCCTTTTTGCCATGAAACCGACAATATGATAGCCACTAATGCTGACTAAAACCTTCTGAAAACTTACTTGGTATACTAAGACACAATGCCTTTCGAATCCGATAAAAGACTGAATCTCAATGAAGTACAAGTCTGATGCCACAATGTAAAGATTATCTGCAAACATAAATGCTCTCATTTAATACTCATAGCTATGACACTCGCCGCACATTCATCTGTATAATCAACAAGTGACGGAATTCCTTGTTTGTCACTTATAACATAACTGATACCGCTTTGGGTGATGCATCTTATGCATCAACGCAATGAATTTCAACCAAGGAAACTCTGTTCCACTCTTTGGTAAGTAGTAGACCTGAATACTGCTCGTCGGTATGGAACGCAGTGTACACCGTTGCAATTCAGGGGGACATGTATCATTTCAAATTCAATGCGTACATTCGTCGCCACAAGTATACCGTCAATACTGAAATCTTTAAGAACTGCACTGTGGTATTGCTTTCTTCAAAAATTTATTATGAAGTAAATTGGGGCATTTTTTAAGAGACTGACTTAGCTGAAATAAGAGTCTCCATTTGGGCGTTTCTTACCACAAATGAGCTAACACGCATTCAATAAAAAATGGATTTGCAATGGAGGCAAATAGAGCGTTTTTCGGAATTAGTCAAACTGCCTCAAGCAATTCAATTTTTCATTAAAAGCTAAAATATTTTTTCTGCCTGATCTGACCAGATCTTCGTGGTCCTGAACCCGTTTTCTACCTGACATCTGATCTGGTTTAACAAAAAGTAATTGAGATATTCGAAGTTCTCATTGACCTTCATCTGACTTCAAGAACCTTTGCGAAAGCGTTCTTTAAATAGATCTGTCCAGACTTTTAGGATCCAATGTGGTCAGCAAGTAATTACAACACTCACGTCAGATCTCCATCTTTGTCAGTCCTTCAATTTTCTTTCATAAGGAGCCACTTTCGGACACTCTCCTGATCTATGTGAGATGTTTGAACGGTAATTTAAATGGACATCAAATGGCCGTATGTAGTTGGGTGGTAGTATTTTCGTTTTTTTTTTCGTGACGCCTGACCCCAGGTCTGAATTCAGAACTGAAATAGAGAGTCGAGGTGTGCAGATGGCGATTTTGTGAAAAGGGATGCCGACGTTTAACGTTCAAATTACTTTTTACTTTGGAGATCAAGGCTTCAGCAACATCCGTAACTGAGCGAATTAATCATCAAATTTTAACAGTCCCGAATTTGGCCGAACTGTACTGAAATTCGGATATGAGTTTGCAAATGACATTGTAACATAACGTATTTACATACAGCTCCACATTCTCTTACATGTTTGTTGAACTTTGTTTTGGTTGATAAGAAAATATTTTATTAATTTCGATTTAAATTTTCACATCGTAATGGAAATTTCATAATTTAGATTTCATTATTAGTAAATGTGCTAAAAGTAAATGCACCCAACATTAAACAGCAAAACTTTTCTGTTCTTTTTTGTTCTCTGAGCTTAACTATTTGTTTGAGCTTGTCTTTTCCGACGAAGTCACGAAATCTTTTCCATCACTGATGAATCTCTGGCTTCTTGATGGATCAATGAGCGCAGTAACGAAATCGTTTCCATCACTGGTGAATCTCTGGCTTCTTGATGCATCAATGGGCGCAGTCACGAAATCGTTTCCATC
>JANTFA010134558.1:0-13136 GCA_026413405.1 Phytosciara flavipes
CCATTTTCAATTCAATTGCACCCTTTGATTTATTCAATGCAGAAGAGTAAAAACACTCGTCGTTCAGGATTTAACATACACAAACACACAAGTGATGACTGTTGTGTTATGGTTTGCAAAAATCCACAATGTTTTGTTCTTGATATTCAAAAACATTTCATTTTCATCAGCTTAGATATTCCTAACCCACCTAACACCAAACAGTAATAACATGAGCTATAGTACAGTCTCAGACATTCAATAAAAAAAACGCGAACATTTAGTTGGGGTATTCCGCCTTTTGTATTTACCAGTCGCAAAGAAATAGAATACTTAATCAAATTATTTGATTCTACTTTCGGCCCCGAGAGTCCTTGACCCAAGCTGTCCAATGGAACCATAATCGTCCTACTTTACCTGCGACTGTGACTCAGAGTTCAAAAATTGTCATTTTTCGCACTTTGAGCGTATGTCACCGGCCACACAAGGAAGGTCAGACCGATATGAGGCCTGTTTTGGAGACTTGGAACCAAACCCTATCTAGGGATATACAAATAAGACTTTAGGCGGACAGGTCCGATTTCGACCTTCCGGTTTTCAAAAGAATGACTCAATACATATTGATCTGATTCACCATTTCCCATTTACTCTAAACAGAATGGGTTGAATTCGTTCATCGAAAGGATACAAAATTCGTCGATTTCAACAGTGTTCGAAGCGAAATCGAATCAGAAATGGACAGAGTAACAGGTGGCAAGAAAATGATATCAAAAATACCACTGACTTTAAGCTACCATTCACCGAACGTCTAGAATTTGGTGCTAGTCGATTTGTCTGGTTTGTCCGAAGAACCAGCCAATATTTAAGATCAGATTGAAGATATTGTTCTTTAATGCGTATCTAGGGTCAACTGTTTGATATTGGCCATCACACCGGGTAAGAAACTAGTCTTTCAGTTAGTGACGATCATTTTTTAAATTGATCCCTTTCAGCTAACTCGAATTTTTCAATCGCCAATTATCTGAAAAAGCCGACCCACAAGGAGTCCGTACAATTCATGTCATAACAAAAGCGGATATATTGGATAGTAGTTGTCGGCGCCCTCCCAATGTTTATTTTATTGAAATGTGTTCTTTAAGACCTATAAATTGAAACTACGATGAGATATTTTCCCGTAACTAACCCTCTCACCACCCCAACTCCCATCCATGAATGAGCTACGCATGTCTAAGAAAGAAAAATTCTCATTTCCGACGAGTCTTATGGCTATCGATCTTACTGTCTTGTTAACCGCATCTAGATCTTCCATACTTCCTCACCTTACTTTCGTCAAAATATATTGTACAATTTAGATTAAGCAAAATTGTAAGAATGCAGTGGAAATTATACTTAGTTGAAAGCTCGCTTCCTGCTTCAATTATTTCAATGAGGTTTGCTCAGTTTGACTACCAAACTCGTAATATAACCAAAAAACTGAAAACATTTTAGGCATAAATTTTGTAAGCTTCGATGAATTCAGTTCGCAATAACATGAAATGATACCTTTATGCAACAAGACATATCAGAACATTGCATTGAGATATGGTGACATAAAATGATAGAAAAATATTCTCATTTCTAAAAAATAACTTTGTTACTTCGCTAGTGTCCTTGCACCAATACAAAAATGGTCATAGCAATAACAACTTTGTATAAGAAACAATAGCCAATGGCCAGAATGTTTAAAGGACGTTATTAAAGATAATTTTGTCTTAAATGACTAATAGTAAATGACGAGCTCTGGCTGATGCAGTCTTATGTAGGAAAAATTATGATTAAACAAATGAAGTACAAGATTTTAATATCTTGAAAATACTTCAATTATGAAAGTAAAAATTCGGTTATTGCTGGTTACGTCACAATATTTTTGAAAACTAGTGGTTCGTCTCGAATATGGAATAGGTAATAGTCTTTCACACAGCAAATGATGAACAAATGAAAGTAAAGTTTCTGTGTGGATTTTGTTGAGCTGAGGTCAATACACACCCGAAAACGAAATGGATGAAAAGTACGGTCTTCGATGCATGTGGCATGTAAATGTCTACTTCCGTAGTAACACGTTGTACATACTATCGACCACTCATCACTGTAATAACAGCTATTCATAGATGAATTTTTAATTGAACCTTGCTAAATAAAGTGTTAATTTGACATTTTTCGCGAAGATTCTTCTATAATTTGCAATGTATAATAACAACAAATTTGAGTCACGGTACGCTTGAAAGAACATTAAATGAAAAAGTCCGATAAGGACAATGCCCAAGATAGTACTTTTAAGGGGAAAAGAAAATCGGTCCGTAAAATCCGGAATACCGGGTCCCAAGCTGCGTACGAGTCGATCAAGGTCATTCTAATTATGTGATCGGTAGAGGCTTGACTGCTGATGACGATGACATAGTTGGTTAGTTCAGCGGATGTAAGACAGTCGAGTTATGACCGGTGAAAGTTGAAAAAAAGCCATTTTCAAGAAGTTCTCTGCAGCGAGGTAAGTGTCTTACAGGCTCGGTAGGTAGCGACTATTTTTGGGGCATTACTTTTTCTTCAAATAAAGCACCACACACCCATCGAAGATAGACTGAATGTGGGGCATGTGGGGTGAACCAGTCTCTAAATGCGAGCCTTCATATTGGAATATTTCATGTGCTTGAGGTGTAGTGAATCCCAAAAATTGACTAGCCTGGCTTCAGGAAACAGCTCGCTTGACTCTCTGGGCTCTCTAGGTACCTTTTCAGCGATGTGTGTCGTTCATAAGTGTCGGGTACTGCTCATTCAATACGATTTTTTGAAAATTTTCGAGTAGCCGGGCTTCCTCTTACTCCGAGAGTGCTTACGAATGACACCAATCGCTGAAAAGTTGTGTAGAGCCCAGAGAATCGAGCAAGCTGTTTTCTGAAGCCCGGCTAGTTATTTTTTGAAATTCACTACACAGCAAACGCATAAATATATTCCAATACGAAGGCTAGCATTAAGGTCTGGTTTGTAGAGGAAGTGATGCCAAAAAATGCCGCTACCTACCGAACCTGTAAGTCACTACCCTCGCTGTACAGAACCTCTTGAAAATGGCATTTTTTCAACTTTCACCGGTCATAACTCGACTGCATTACATCCGCTGAACTAACCAACTATGTCATCGTCATCAGCAGCCTCTACCGATCACATGATCAAAATGACTTCGACTGATGATTGGCAAGATGTTCTGGAACTGGTCACAAGAACTTCAATCAGAGGAAGGAACAGAGTACTGTTGATTATAACATAATGGTGCGAAATACTTACTTTCGAAGGTCAGTGCTGTTTCATCGATGCAGAATATGAGAATATCGGATGGGTGGATGGTGAAACCAACGGTTGTATCATTGTACTTAGTATTTTATATATGTATTTTTCTGCTAAAGAAAATGAATTTTTCTTTGACCACACAAACGGACAATTTTTTATCTTTGTTTTCTGTTTTCCCTTATACATGTTTTTAAATTCTTACAATAAACGATTTTTCCATTTTCTTTTAAATTTTGCTTTTTTTACGAGAACATTTTGCAATCAAATATTTTCTGTTGATTTATTTCTCTTTTTAAATTTTAAATATTTTTAATTTCTTTCATTTTTTCTTTAAATTTTGTTGAGAATTGAACCATTTCAAATGTACATTGTGTTGGCAGTTAATATTTAACATTAACTGCTTTATTTAATATAATATCGCAATCGCATGTTGTCTTATGTTCAACATTTTAAAAATTTCTGTTTTTTTTAATTTAAATTTAATAATAATTTTTAGTAATCAAATCTGTGACTTTCGTCCTCATTTTATACATTTTATTGACTTCCCAAATTGCATAAATTTTCATCGAATGTTAATTAAGATCGGATTCATGTCTTTTATAGAAATAACCTGTTTCTCATTTTTAGAAGTTTGTTTTCTTATTTAAATGTGATGCTTTTACAAAGACAAAGCATTTAAGTCAAAAGTTTCATCGAAAGTTTTGTCATTGGAAAAGTCCAAATCAAATTTAACGTTTCCATCTTTCGCAATTATTTGAATACCAATTTTTACAGTTTCGGATTGAATCGTGGTGAGTAGTGTGACTCAATGACCATGACCAAGCATATTTTTAAATGGTTCTCTAAATATTAGATTAGATTAGGAAGAGAGTGATGGTCTGTCTCTCTCAAATAGATCTTGCTCTGTTTAATAACATTTGACAAAATGGGAACATAGATGTTCATTGGAAAATAGACGTCAAGAAGTATACTAACTCAGCTGCTGCCTCGTCTGATCTAGTCCCGAATCATAAACGTTTTAGCTCACATGCATAAAACTCAATTTGAATATAATTTTTTCAGAGCAGGTTTTTCGATATTTTTGCGTAGCAGAATACAATTTTTATTTGTTTTGAGTTTACTGTACATTATAATGGTAACAGACCATACCACTAGAATAAATGTATGTCCTGATGGAAGGTATCAACATTTTTCAAAAGATTACATTTCAAAAAAAGCTCTTCACCTTCAGTCCCATCTAATTCTCATTGCTTTTGAAATAACTGAGTATAAACAGCCGTCAAAGACAGCCGGAGAAGGGAGAACAATTACTCATATTAGCGATCATTAAGCACGAAAGGATCATCAATCTGAGGACTACTTGCGAATATGTGGCTCGTCATATGGATTGTTTTGGAGTGGTGGTGCATTGCTCGGTTAGTAGTTCATTTTGCCGGTGTAGTAATCTGATCACAATGTCTATTAAAATGCTTGGTCGTTTTGTGATTTTGAGTGGATTCAAATGATGTTTGGATTTGGAAAAGACGTTCATTTTATCAATATTGAAAACGTAAAGTGTCGATGAATTGGTGAAAATAAAAACTAAAATTCAAAAATTGACTCTACAAAATATAAAACGAAATTTTCTAATCTTTTTTTCTCTAAATTCTCTAACGTTTTTCTTCATTTTAATTTATTTTATTTATTTAAATTGTTCCTATATTTCCCGTCTCTCTAATTAGCTAAAACAGAATTAATTGCATAGAAAAGGATGGCGACAATTGTTTTTTTTATTACTTTACTTTAAATACATTTTTTTCTTTCTTTTTTTTTAAATTTATTTCTATCAAATATTTCTTTTAAACTACACAATACGTACGTTTTATATAATTCTATAATTTTCTCTTAAACTTCCATCATTTTTCTTTCTTTTGTGGGTGTGTGTAAATTTTCTCATTTAGTTTTTATAAAAAAATACAAAAGAGAACTAAATTACATTTATTAATATTTTTGATATATAACTTCACCGTCGGCGGCGTCCTCTTCTTCATCACCATTACTACATTTTACATTACCTGACCTTCCTCACAATCTATTCTTTGTCGGATAATATTTCAGTTTCCTCAATATCGCATCCGAATTTCGACAACTTCGACCTAAAGCATTGTCCTAAGCAAAAGATTTATCTAGGAGGTGCGGGAAAACTAGGAACGAATGCTAAAGTGACGCTTTACTTAAAAAAGAAGTGATATCAGGAAGGGGGACGCTTAAAGTTCCGATATGCAAAAATTTAACTTAAAACTTATCAATTGGAAACCATTGCGCCACAAATGGCAGAACGTCTCAGAATTACTCCTTCGAACTACCCCCAAAATTTCATCGAAAAAGCTTTCGCAAGAAAGAAAGGCTGGCTGTCATATTTGACCATTTTCATATAAAAATATCAACCTTTGAAAATTCATATTTCCGCCAAATTTTAGTATTATTTGACGAGAGATACTGCGTTGAACTCGTATTGGACCCTAGATTACGTTAAAAATATTTGGGGGGTATTCCGAGCTGAGGGGGGAAGTCAAAAAGTTGCAGTATGCTCCTGAGTCCCTAAAATTTTTTTTTACAAATTCCTTTGTAGTTGGGACTTGCGTCACGGCGCTTTACTAACATAGTGCCATGAAGGTGTAAGGTTTTGACGAGGCTAATCAAAATTTATAATTTTTATGAAAATTTAGTTCGTATACCTGATAGGTTTCAGGTCAGGTCTGACCTAATCACTATATTCAGGTTTCAGATAAATTCAGGTCAGGTCAAAATTGATTGATACAGGTTCAGATCGAAACATGTCTCAGGTAAAACCTGACCAGTTCCGAGCTTTTGTCAGTAGCCAGCAGTCAGCAAGAAAGTGGATAGTTTTGTGTCAACGTCTGTCACTTAAATTTAATAAGTATTTCAGATAGCTAACAACGTCAAAGTGGTTTAAAACTATTTAAAAGCATCCGTTTCTAGTTTTTCCGCACCTCCCACTATACTTCTAAAGTACACAGATTTTTGTAATTCCCTCAGCAGCACTGGGACAAGTTCATAAAAAAAAATTGGTGGCATGGCTTAACGTAGAACAATTTTTTTGTTTAGAACAACGTCTTACGTCGATAATTTGACGAAATTCCGAATTCACATCGTTTTTTTTTTGTTACAATTTTATCAAGTCAATGGTTCAATTAATCCATTCATCCCTTTCAAATCGCATCCTTTTTACAGTTCATTCCATCTCTTCATACTAAGCGTCTCTTCCTCCATTTCACAAGTTATTTTATTTTCTTCCTTCGAATTAAAAAACTTACTTTTAGATTGTAATTGAATGCATTTAGTAGTTTAATTATAGTTTTTGTTTTATAGTCTCTGTCTGATTGTTTCGGCTGTTAAAAATAATATTTAAAAAAGCTAAAGGTTCGGAAAAATTGTAAAAATATTTTCGGTTTTTTTTTGAGTTTTAGGATTTTCGTTTTTGTGTTTAGTTAATGAATGTGCGGCGAATTCAAAATAATCATTGAAATGATCGGGAAAATTTAAAACAAAGATCCTCGTGGTTTGGATTCTTATCGTTGTTCCAAAAAAGACGAAAATCGTCGCCTTGGAACTTTTATTTTGCATTGCTAACTTGTCGTGATCAATCAAGTAACAACCAATTTAATTGACATCTTTCTAATGAAGTCATACTTCAACAGTAATCATAATAATTGTTAAATCCGAATATGCTGATGATATTTTTGTACCGATACATCAAAGCGACTGCATAAATTGACATCATCAGCTCATTTGAAACGAAGCTAAAATGATGGAAATTCATTTTTCTTATAATTCGCTAATGTGACATTTACTCTTTCATCATTCAACTACTCATGCGCAATGCTCATGCTCATATTAAGCATACGAAAAATCTTTTCTCGTTACAGCGATCGAGGGTGTCATTTTCGCTAAATAATACTTCTCGCCGGCTAATATTAGTCCTTTCCAAATGATTATTAAAACCAAAACATCGTCAAATTTTCAGAAAATGCATATTTGTCGATTTCAAATTTCTGGCAGCACTGAAAAAGGTGGACGTCATTCTTGCACGAACCCTAAACGGAAATTTGTGTAGCTCAACTCATCATTTTCGGGCTATTTATTCGACATTGGTTTATCAGAAAAATGATCTTCCTTTTGATCATTTTCAAAATGAAACACAACAAGAAAGTCAGTCGTCAGTGTACAATGCTCACCGTCTCAACAACGTATGTAACGTATCATTGTAGATAAATTGAAAGCCACACCACAAAGATGATCTAATGATTTGATGGATCTCTACGCCGCATATCGTATGAATGGTTAATGTTGTTGGTCCGAATTTTTTTGCGACTTTGCAGTAAGGATGGGATAGTGTGATAGGCTCTTTTGAGACAAAAAAGTGAAGTGAAGTCGGTAATCTTTGCAAACGTTGGTTTGCCATAGAATTGGGGTGCATTTACTGAAGGAAGATATGCGAAAATTTGGAAAATATTCGGCCAGTTTGGATTTCTGGACGTATCCAAATTAGTAACTCGTCACGGGTATTTATATAAATCTTGATGTGTGTATGGTATTTGAAACGTTTAGATGAATTATATTGTCGTTTCCCTTTACATGAAAATGTTTTCTTATCTTTTTGGTGGCTGCATTCACCATCAATTTAATTAACAAAATCAACCACCGTTAATGAAGTAAGAAGATTTAATTGAAATTTTGTTGTTGTTTCTTCAAGTGCGTTTCGTGTTTTGTATTGTATGTACAGTCTATAGTTTTAGCTTTTTCGTTAGTTTCATTGGTTTAATAAATGTTTTAATTTTTAGTTAGATTCTCCGCTTTGAATAATTTTCCATTTTATTCATTTTATACAAAATAAAAGCATCGAAAACAGAAACTATGTCAGTAGCTTAGTAGTGCGAAACCTGTTAACAATTATAATTTCTTCATTTAGATTCATTCGTTTGTGTTACATTTTATATTTAGCAAAACAAAAAGAAATTTGAACAGTTCAATTGCACGTGAACTAATAAAACGTGCGGAAAATTAGTACAACAGAATGTTGTCCATGTCGTCAGAGCTTGTAGTTCAAGCCTCCCGTGAATTCAAGCTACAAGTCAAAATAGAAAATGGTGCATGTGGTAGGTAGGTTCTTTGTCATGCTACAGGAGCTTTGTATTTACACAATGCAAAAGGGTGTAAAGCAAATTAGACCTATTTGTGTTCAAATAAATTAGTTAAATTAAATTCAATTTTCCAACTCTTCATTCAAGATTAACGAAAAGAAATAGAAACAAATTTTTGTAGAACCTCAACGTAACCGAACCTAGTTGCAAAAGTCCGAATTTTGAGCAAGAACTGGAGTTGATATTGGTGCAGAATATTTTCTAACTGTTCCATACATTTCTTATAGAAACACGTTTGCTCCACGTTCCAAAGATGTTTTAAAGGCGTAGCCGAATATAAACGTAGCCAACGAAATGGATGACTTTGGTTATTTTCCGTGTTGTGTCATCTGTTATTGACAACTACGATTGAACTAAGTGATGATCTGTGGATTGAATCTTCTTATATTGCAAAATGTATGTGTAAACTAGCGAAGTACAAGATTTCGTATGAAACATTCTCGAATATTTTGAACAACAGATGTAGTAGATTTCCAGGTGGGGTTTGTTTTTGTAACGAGTTACGCTTGTCAATTAAAAATGATAGAAACAGCAATTGTACTTGATGGTCAAGTAGTACACCGTCGTTTTGTATAGCTAGAATTCACGAGGCACCCGATTTTCGTAATTCTTTGCGGTAATTCAAAAATACAATTGCCAACATAAAGAAACGAATTTGATTCCTCTTATTTTCAGTAAACGTTTGCAACCCAAACAACAAACTTTTGATCCAGTGAACGGAAAATTCGATCGGACAATTTGAAAGTGTGTGTGACAAAATGAATTGATTTTTTTTTTGTTATTTATTGTCGATGCACTTTGTTTACTCTCGAAAATTCACGAACATATCGGAACGATAAATCGAATCGTACATAACGATGGAATCGGTTGGAGTTTCAACTAAGATGAGTGAAGAAAAACGACACTCGCTTCCAGTCGCTTGAAATGAGTTTTTCGATCTACTCAATCAATATGTTCGGACATTTAAAATCAGTTCAATTGGTCAAGATATCGTTGTCGTATAATGTCTTCAAAATATCTTGCGTTCCAGCCGATTAAATCATTTCGTTGAATACTTTCAAATTGTCTTCAAAATGAAAAGAAAAAATTCAAGTCATCAAGCGCCGAATATTACATACGAACAGGTTTTTAGGATCTTTTCTACTGATGGAGACAGTCGAGACTAAAGAACGTTTCCTCTTTATCAAAGTGGTTGTGGTATCCTAAGCCGCCGATGTAATAAACAGTTTTCGTTCAAAATATAAAACAGAGATAGTCACACACAGTTCATAATAATGTGATGTCCTGTTCATTACACTGACCATTATACGTTACGGGTTTTTGTTTCTTAAATTCTATAAAATTGAGATTCTCAATTGTGGAATTTTAACTTTTAACTCCACCGTCTTTTATGTACAAATTTTGTAAATTTTTTTGGTTGGTCGAATTCGTTTTTGGAGAAGATTTTTTTTAGAAAGATTTTTTAAATTTCATTTAACGTTTCCCTTTCAGGGTTTTTGTTTTCTTTTTTGTCAATTTCTTAGTTAAATTTAATTTTGAGTTTTTGAGTATCCCTTCGTCTACTTCTTCCTCTCCTCCTCCTCCTTCTTCTGATCATCTCAATGGAACATTCTATGGTATAGAAATTTGATAAACGAGTTTACCTATAATATATTTATGTAAAAAAAGACTTGGGTACTAAAGTCTTTATCATACACCCTGCGCGGTGATGACCTTCGAGACAGTCCTACAAAGAAAAAAATAGAAAAATAATTATCCTCTCCAACCAGTCCATATCAACTTCAAGTTATTATGCGATCGATATTACTAACTTCATAATTAATGCCAAGCAGATCCTAGACAAACCACTCATCTTTTTGCGTAGTTGTCTGCGATAAATCAGGACCGAGTTGTCTTAATTTTCCAGGCACCATATGAGACGGACTGTGGCCATCGGTGATTTGTGTATTATGCGGAGGTACCCTTGAAATGGTCCCGCAGGGCGAAGCCAGTTTCCCGACGTCGGCAGCATTGTTTGACGTTGTAATGTGCCATGCTGATGTTTCGATGAGCCATTCGATTCAATTGTTTGGTGCACTTTTCGGTTTGAAAATTTGAACAATTTTTTTGGGGGGTTGGAGGGGCGGGCGCAAGCATCAATTACAATAATTTCGGATTGATTTAACGAATTGATTAATGATTAACACTTTGGTCAATTTTGGTTGAATGAATTTTTTGGTTTGTAAAATATTGAAAGTCACTCACATTGCATCGAATTTATGGGATGGCCAGCATGTCCTGTTCGTCTTCGACATACACATATGCATATGCCAACCAAACATGCTGATATTACTAATAAACTACTTACAGCTAACAGAACAAACCTGTGAATGAAAATTTGGAATTCAGTTTGAGCATTGACAAAAATCTCGATCAGCACAAACCATGTCAACTCCATTCCTAGTAATTTATTGGAGCTATCATCTAAATAGGGGAATTATTTTTGTTTAGCTTGATACAATGCTATTTAGATCGAAAGACAATTATAACTTACTTTGGCATACTTCATCAGAGCCGTCGCCACAATGGTTGACTCGATCACATACTAGATCAGGATGAATGCAAAATTCTCTAGAATTACAGCGGAAGTCCTTACAGGCGTGTTCTAAAACAAATTTAACGCAAAATGTGAAAGAAATCAAAATTGAGGTAAAGCAAACGACTTTCCGACCGAGTGGGAAACTAATTAGAAGATTGCTGTACCACGACTTTGTTTTTTTTACTTTTCGTGATTTTTTTAGCTAACTTCGAACCATCATAATCTCGATCATCATACATGTTTTCGTCTTAGGTTAGGCGAAATTGGTATGCGAAAATGTTTTTATAGACAATGCTTGTCGTTGCGGTTTTGTCCTTTAATAGAAACCGCAGCATTGTTGTCCACCTCAGCAACTGAAAATTGCTCGAATGTCTTCGGCGTTATGTTATCATGTTATAAGTTCCATATGCATTACCAATGCTATAATTGTCTCTTCTTCGTATCAACAGATCCTATTCCGCAAATAAAGACCTGTGGATCTTCATCATTTACTAACTTCGCTAATCAATAATTGCGTCACCCTTTCCTCTGTTAGGAGGTTTTTGTCTGATTGTTTTCTACTCAAAACTCGTAAATAACTCTGTGGATTGAAATAGTTTATAGCGTATATCATCACACCCAATCAGAAATCGACTGGAAACTTTGCATACTAACGACAAACGATATTAACGACAAATTGGTCCATCTAATTTTAAAGGGAAACTATTTACTTTACCACCTGCATTCACTATTCACTGCATTGCCTATTAACTGCATTACATATTGACTGCATTCACTATCAACTGTATTGAACGTCGACTTCATTTTTAACTATCGACCACATTCCCTATCGACGGCGTTCTCTATTCACCGCAGTTACTATCGACTGCATTCCTCTTCGAGTTCATTACTTATCGATTGCATTTTGAACTTAACAGTTCAATATTTTGCTAAGAAATCTTGTGAAAAGTTGCATCTATGATTCTCCATATCTGGTAGCAGCGATCAATGGTGACAGCAATCAAGAGTTTAATTGTGGCTAATTCAACGACCTTGTCCCGTGATTAACAAACTGAGTCTTGGAATAGCTCGGAATCGGTGAGACTTTTCCTACTAATACTAGAGATCTTCTTGCGAATGAATAGATTTCGAGATATTTTAGTGCAAAGTTTGTTAGCTACGGGACAAGGTCGTGGACTACTAAAATACTTAAAAAATTATTACTCACTCGGATCTTTGACAGCTGTGATGACTAATTTAAATCCATTTGTATCTGTACCCCATCCGTCGGTAACATACTTTAATGTTATAAAATTGGTGCGAGTAAATATCGCACCCACTGACTGTTTCGTGTTCCGACATGTTATATCAGACTGGAAAGGAAGAAAATTTCAAATTAATTAGTATACGTCCGGGTGAACAGGATTTTCGTTTGACGGTTTTCCATAGAAATCAGAATTTTTTTCTCGTCAATATTCAATTGAATTCAATTCAAAGAACTCTTTATATTCAATAAACCATTCGGTCCAAACAACTCTATTCGCATTTAACGAATAGAATGTGGTCAGTATAACAAAAGCCAATAAAGGCCACCTCAATTCGCCCGTCGCGCCGTTATATCAAAACGTGCACATACGAATCGTGGATGTAAAATGAAATATTTGATTGTAGATATGATTGACCTTTGATGCAATAAATGATAAATCGAACCACATATACATGCAGTGCCCATGCACTACTGCAGCATATTATATATGAACCCAAATCCCAGATACCATACAAATTAAACTCAATTGATCATTGAAAATTCGCATTTGAAAACAATTTTATATCGGGAACGATTAATTATATGGGATAACCGTATCAAACACTGCATGTGATCGTGACGCTAATAGAATTGGGTGGCTATCCCTTCGTTTTTTGTTGTAAATAAAACATAAGGGGGACCCGTACGAGTAGAGCACGGCATATAGTTTATCTGTAGGATTGCTCTGATCTTTAAATCATTTTATTTAAACTCATCCCTTGTTAAAATTGCTTACAGCAATTTCGAAAGCCCCGTCCAAAGTCTCATTTAT
>JANTFA010134569.1:0-13136 GCA_026413405.1 Phytosciara flavipes
CATATGCGTTGAGTGGCTAGTACGTGCCTTTTTCCATTACAAGTTGTTTAATTCTTGGAAAAGCGCAAGTATTAGGTTCACAGCGACCACAAAACGTTCATGCACTGAGAGAAATGCGGAATGGGGATCCTACACTGAGGGAAGTGTGGGATGGGATACGACATCACTCCCCCCCTCAGTTGAGGTTGTATCAAAATGAGACAACCGAGTAAAAAGCCAAAAAAGAAAAAAAAGATGATGAAAAAAAAACCGAATGAGGTCTTGCTAAAACCCCATATGCTTAATGTATGCAACTTAGCTTCTATGGGTGATGAGAGATTAAGTTAAAGTGAAAGTTAATGCTTGAATTCCGCCGCATTGGGGTTAATATTTAGTCTAATGCTTAAATGCGAGATGAATATCGATACTTAGAGGCTAATGTAAAAAGAAAAAGTTTTCCTTAAGATCTACTGAATTTAAATTGAATGAAAATTATTCTTAAAGTCTACGGAGTTGAGCTGATAAATTTTTTTTTTATCTGCAGAATTTTGCCTGAGGCTCGCTTGCTTCGTATGTTAAAAAGGAGGAGAAAGAATGAAATTCGAAAAAGGTAAAAAGAAAACTTAAATTGCCCGGACCTGACTTGGCACTAAACATTTGGGGAATCAAATTAACTCAAATAATCCTTGCGAAACGTTCGTTATGGTTGACCGTCGGGTTCTTTACTGACGGCTGGACTGGTGTTATGTCGCCAAATCGCTCTATGGTTGGCTCTGGGATTGGTTACTGGTGTTATGGACTGGTGTTATGTCGCCGAATCGCTCTATGGTTGGCCCTTGGATTGGTTACTGACGGCTGGACTGGTGTTATGTCGCCGAATCGCTCTATGGTTGGCTCTGGGATTGGTTACTGGTGTTATGGACTGGTGTTAGGTCGCCGAATTGCATTGCGGCTGGTCTTTGGATTGCTCAGCTTAAAAACTCAAAAAAGGGGTTGGTGATGTCATTTTTAAAATGTTGATGAAACTATTGCTCTACGCGTGTTGATGTATTTATTCTCGAGCTTACGATAATTGCTGGTGATGTTGGAATCTAATTCTGAGCTTGGTTCTGTTCGATTAATCAACGTACATTTAGCTTTTTCTGGTTGCACCTGAGACTGTCGTGTTATGTTTCTAATTGCTTTTTCTTGTTTGGAGTTCTGTTGCCATCTTATTCTTGTCATCAATTTCGGGACCGTTCATTAACGCGTCATTATTACTCTCTTCAATCTTTTGTGAGCACGTATCCGCTGGTGTTTGGCTCGTGGTAGTTTTATTTATCATTTCGGTGAGGAATTCCGTGCCCTTAAATGGGGTACACACGGTCCTCTTGTATTCTGTTATCTTGCAATTCTTCATTAATTCATTTTTCTTTTTCGGTCAATTTGAGTAGTATGTCATTGTGAATGATGGTGTCAACTTCTAGATCTTCAAAATCTTGATTCTTTAATTCGTGCGTGACCTTTTCCGCTGGTGTTTGGTCTGTGTTCTTTGATTCTTTCGAACAATCGCATTTTTCGTAATTGATTGTGTGTCTCTCATTAGAAATTGTTTGTACGCGTGGATTATTTTTGATTTAATGTTCGTTGTAGGTTTATTATCATTTGTTAGCTCATTAATTTTCGTTGTTATTTCACTTGAGTTAAGCAATGGTTGAGTCAATTTTCTGCATGATACTCGTTTTTGTTGACCTGATTTCACCAATTTTTTGTTCTCATCAATAAATTTTTCATATAAATGATTGAATTTGGACTCGCTGTCGTTCTGATTGATATTTGGTCCGGAATTTTCAAATATGTTTTCTTTTCGTTGACCTAGTCCATAACTGCTCGTTTGATTGAGAAAAAGGCGGCCCAGCGCGGCATCTGCGTTCGTTAAGCCCAAGCACGGGAAGATCTGCGTTGGTCATGGTACGTTTTCGTTTCCTATTTCTATAATTACTTTCGCCTTACAGTGAAAATTCATAAAATTATTCAACTTAAAAAATGGAACGTGCTTAAAAGCTAGGAATTACTTAAAAAACGTAAAAATATGAAATCGATTTGACGTTTGATCGTTAATTGTAAAAGAGAACCTTAATGTTAAAAATTTAAAATTACTCTGATTACCGATCTTTAAAAGAAACTTTGTAATCAAAAAATGATCCGAGGAACGGAAATCTTTCTAATTATCGATCGTGCGAAAGGACTTAAAATCGACGAATGATTCAAAAATTGAGAAATACTCTAATTGCCATTCGTAAACAAGGAATTGAAATATTCTGAGTATCAAGCGTCAAAAAGGACTTAAAATCTAAAATAGTTCGAAGGTCGATGACCACTCTAGTTACCAATCGTAAGAAGTGATTGATTTAAGTCTGATCGGTAACCAAGAGAAACTTAATAAATCGATGAACTCGTTGTAAAAAAAAGGGGGTGCTGCGCTTGTTCTCCGGCAGATGGATGATTGAATTATTCAAAAACATGTTAACTTAAACGTAGTCAAGCCCGGAGTCCGATATGAGTCCATCATCAGTTGCGAAAGAAAAAAATTCGTGATGGACAAACAAGCATTCAAAAAACTATAAGCTAGGGTCAAGAAGGGAATAGATTATTAACGGGAAATTGTTTTCATCGTGCGTTGACGATTGTAGGTTTATTTGCTTAAGCAGGGTTTAAGTGTTTCGTCTTAGATTATAGACTGACTTAGCGGTGTTGCGGCTAGATTGAGGAGATAGGGTTTGTCAGCTTATCAGTACGTGTAGACGGTTGTATTGGGGCACGTTCCTCTTCGCACCCGCCCTTGGGTCAGGGTGTTCGAGTTTTAGGGTGGTTCGCCGATGTATGGTTTTAGTCTGTTGACGTGAACCATTTCTATGACAGACGAGCGTCTCCCGGTAGCGATGTGCACGTGTATATCGCTTTCTTTATGCACAATGCGATAGGGTCCGGAGTATTTTGGTTTCAGTTTCGGGTTTCTGGGAGGTGTCGTTAATAGCACCCAGTCGCCTGTGTGGAGTGTAATTTCGTTTAGTTTTTTGTCATGGTTTTTCTTGTTTCTTTCGCGCAGCAGAGGGTTGCATTCTTTTATTAGGTGTTGAACCACTTGTTGTTTGTTTCTGTAAATGCTTAAGTAGTCGTCGTGATTGTACACCGGTTCAGGTTTCCTTTTCAGTGCTATGGGGATTGTCGAGGTGAATCCAAATATGGCTTCCATGGGTATTTGTTTGGTTCCAGTGTGGATAGTGTTGTTGTTAGCATGCGCGGCTAGGCGCAAATATTCGTCCCAATTAGCTGGATTTTTATCGACTATTGATCTGAGGTAATTCCCTAGCCATTGGTGGCTTCTTTCGACTACGTTGCTTTGCGGGTGATAAGCTGTTGTGGTTGTCTTTTTCACTTTCAGCATTTTACACATTCCTGCTATCAGATTGCTTAAGAAATTTGTCCCTCTGTCTGAGACGATTTCCTTGGGGAAGGTGTATCTGCATAGTATGTCTTCGAATAGAGCTTTGGCGATGGTTTCCGCTCGTTGGTCTGGAAGTGCTGCTAGCTCCACGAAGCGTGTCAGGTCGTCGATCATGGATAATATCACGGTGTTTCCGCTGTTTGATTCTGGTAGACCTTCCACGATGTCGACGTAAATTTTGTCGAAAGGTTTTGCGGATGTTTTCGTGATCTGTAACGGCATTTTGGTGTTTCGCGATTTTTTGTTAATTTGGCACGCGTGACAAGATAGCACGTAGTTGTGAATTTCGTCCTTCATTCCCTTCCAGTGGTAGAGTCTTTTTATACGTGCATATGTTTTGTTGCAGCCGAAGTGACCGCCGAAAGGTGAATCATGTAACGTTTGAAGTATTCTCAACTTGTCTTCATCATCGGTTATTTCGGTTCGGTCTGGGTCTTTTGGTAGAATCAGTGGATTCGGGTTGGTTTCGTTGGCGCTTGCAGAATCTGAGTTTCTTTGTGACGGTTTGTCGTGAACCGCAGTAATCGTTTTGTTTGCGTTCGCGTCGCTTTTGGTGGAGAGTGTAGCACTTCCGATTTCTTGTTCGGTTTCTTCTTCATTTTCTTCTTCGATATCTTCTTCGAGGATGTTTTCGTGTTCTGACATTTTTCTGGCCATTGCTCGGGTTATGAACATTATTACCATCACGACGTCATCTCCTTCTTCGAAATCGTCTGTTATTCGTGACATGGCGTCGGCGTTTTGGTTGTCCTTGCCTTTTCGGTAGATTACTTCGAAGTTGAACTCTGCCAATCGTAATTTGTATCGTAGTAGTCTGGATGACTGTGAGACTTTTCGTAATTCTCCGGCTAGGGGTTTATGGTCTGTGAACACGCGGTTCTTGTTTGATGTTAGAAAGTGACGACAGTTTTCCATTGCGAATACTACTGCGTATTGCTCTAAATCACTTACGCAGTATCTTCGTTCGGTAGCGGTTAATGTTTTGCTGGCATAGCAGACAGGATGTCCTTCTTGTTCGAGCACGGCGCCGAGCGAATTACCAGATGCGTCACAGCATACGTCGAACGGTTTGTTTGGGTCGGGGTGAGTTAGGAACACTGGCTCTGTCGTTATTACTTGTTTCAGTTTCTCGAATGATTCCTGTCTGGGTTCGTTCCATACGTAAGGTGCACGTTTTCTTAATAATTCGAGGAGGGGTTCAGATATATCCGCGAAATGTGGCACGAACCTGTGATAAGTGTTGGCTAAACCTAGCCATGCTTGCAGTTTCTTTTTGTTGGTTGGGGCTGGATAATTTAGAACCTTTACTATTCGTTCTGGGTCTGGTCTGACCCCTTTTGCTGAGCATAGCAATCCCAAAACTCTTAATTCACTGAAGCCGAACTTACATTTCTGTAGGTTTAGTTTGAATTGATACTCTCTCAGTCTTTGAAATACTAGTTTCAGCCTTTCGACCATTTCTTCTTCTGTTTTGGCCATTACTATGATGTCGTCAACGTAAACTAGGCATATCTTTCCTACTAGTCCCGTCAGTATGTTGTTCATCATCGCTTGAAAAAAACCTGAAATCGTACTGAGTCCGAACGGTACTCGTTTGTACTGCCAGTGGACGTTGTCGAATGTGAAGGCCAGCTTTTCTTTGTCCTCTGGGGCCACTAAGACCTGGTGGTAGCCCTGGGACATGTCGAGGGAGCAGACATAGGGGTGGTCCTTGATACTCTCCTGAAATTCATCTATTCGCGGAAGCGGGAAGAAGTATGGTACACATTGTTTGTTCAAGCGTGAGAAGTCCACGCACATCCTCATTTTCTTGTTTCCTTTTTCGTCGAGCTCTGGCTTGGCTCTGAGAAATACTGGGAAGTTATAAGGGCTGAAGCTTTTTTCGATTACTCCGTCTGCTTCGAGATTTTTGACCATGTCTCGCATCAGTTCGGTTTGCGCCACGTCTGTTCTAAATTGTTTAATGTGTATAGGACCGGCACCTTCTTTCATTGGCAAGTGAAAGATCGCTGCTGTTGTATGAGATAATTTGTTACCCGGAAGTGAGAAGACGTCGGAGAAGTTTTGACATAGTTTCGTGACCTTTTCACGTAAGTTGACCGAAGCGTCAGGGTCGAATTTGATATCCTTTTCGTTCAATGTGTTTGAGTTAGTTGATTGGAAGTTCCGCTCTACTGTTTTTGACATTTTTGGTGTTTCGTAAATTTCCTCCGCGTGCTGGTAAATTGACATAATTTCTTGTGAAAGACGTTTCGGGTGACGAAGGTTTTTCTTGGTTTCAATTAGTTCATAGAATAGCAGCTGGCATCCTTTGATTCGCTCGAACTCTTCATCGGATCGTTCGTAGTTGATGGGTAGTCCTCGCTTTACGGTGCATCTGGTGTTTCCTTCGAACAATTCAACCCATTCGTTGTTGTGTTTAGGTTGGTTGAGTTGGACAATGCAGCTTGATAGTTGGTACGTGGCTGTTTTGGTTTCTTGCTTTATCAATACTTTTTTGGGGACATCAACGTGCGTGCTATTGTATGATGGCTGTGACGTTTGTATTACTAATATTTCCGGAAGTTTGTTGAACTTCGTGTTGATTACCAGGGACTTACTTCCCCCACATGACTTGCATACAAATTCCTGTCCTATTTGTTGCTCGGATTCACGTTCGATTCTTCTCTTGAGGTTCAAATATTTGTCGGGGCTTGTGACGATCCATGCTTCAGTCTCGTTTTCTTTTGGTACCGTGAGCCTGCAGTTGCTGCATTGGTTGATTCTGGCTAGTGACGTGGTGAATAATTTTTGTCTGCATTGTTGAGTTAGGGTATTTGCTCTCCACTTTACATTGTCGTCATGGATGGAACTAGCCTTGACGTAATCTTTGTGTCGTCTCTCTTTCGCTTGGCGTGATTGGTACGGGGTGGTTAGGTATCTTTGATATTTATTTGATGTCTTTAGATAAGATTTTTGTATGTGCCGTAGGGTTACGTAGTCGAACATTGAATTTTTGAGGTCGTTTAGAAATTGTATAGCAGATAATTTTGATGGCGCGGGGTTGTTTGCTAATCTGGACACCGCGAATATTATGTCGTCGAGGACGTTTCTGCAATAGAGTTTAGGATAGTCTAAGAAGGTCAAATTGTTGTGGCAGGTGTTTACTGCGTCGTGTAATAATGAAACTATTCCGTCTGCCTTTTTGCAGTTGTTTTCTAGAAATGATGCGAATGCTGGTATAGCTGATAGGGAATAGATGACAGCTGCAGCTGGATCGGAACCTGGCAGTCCTGTTAATTGTTTGATCGGGAAGCGTGAGTATTTTTTCTCATTTATCATTGCTACGTTATTACTATTTTTTTCAGTTTTTAGACCGTTATCATGCGAGGTTTGGTTGGTGATTTTGTTGTTGACAAATCTGACGAATTCGTACGCGTTACCTACTGGTTTGTTAATTTTTATGTGCACGTTTACTTCTAAGGCCTTGGGTTTTTCTGTTACCTCCCGAGATGACTTTAGCTGGTGGGTCATTATGCCTTGATGCTCAATATTTCGTATTTTATCTATGTTATTATGCGACGTTTTTCCTTCTGTTGGGTGTATTTTTTGATTATCTTTCGTTTTTTCGTTTACAGCGGGACTCTCATTTCCGTTACAGGTTTTTCCCTCACAATTATTTTCTGACGTTGCTTCCGTTGTTAGTTGTTGTGTTTTCAATTCATGTAATTCTTCAATATTTGATTCCGCGCCCTCCATTTTGGGTCCTACGGATGTTTCGTAATTCTCAGTTTCCTTTTCATTCATATAATCCAATTCGTCATCTTTGTGTAGTTCGGGAGAATCCGATTCCTTAATAATTGTTTCCACCATTGACTTTTTCTTGAGATAATCTTCAGTTTCCTTGTTAGCCGTGACTGTTGTTGTTTGGCTTATTTTGATTTTATTAACGTTCATTTCACTGTTTTCGCATTTTTTTGTTTCGTTTGGCATCTCGTTGGTTCTGTCGGGCGCATTGCGTAGTAGTTCTCTTATTTGGTGCATCGTCGGTAGCTGTTCGTCTGGTATTTCTTTGGGTTTGCTGCGTACTTGGTCTGTCATTTTGGTGCATGACTTTAATTTGTCTTGGCCTAACTTCGCGCATTTTTTCATCACGTCCATAAAACTTTTGCACAATGAATTAAATTTTGCTTCGTGTTTCTTATTTTCGATCTCGTATTTGCTTCTTCTATCAGTGAGACTGGTCTCTAGTGTCAGAGTTCTGTCGGTGGAGCTGGTCTCTGATGTGGGTGTTAACTTGATTTTTTGTTTACCGATTTCATCCGTAGTGCGCTTGTTTTTGTCCATCGTCTCTATTTCCGTGTTTGATTCCGTGACTAAGATACTTTCGTTGTTTTTTCCTTCTGACCTTTGGTTATTTCCTTGGATCTCGTGGTGCCTCTCGTCTGCTGGTTTGCGTATTGATACTGTCTCGTTGACCCAGTCTAACACTACTCTATTGGTTAAAAAGTCTCTTCCTAGAACTGCGTCCGCTCGTGTTGTTCCTAGGGAAGGAAATACCTGCATTGGCCAGTTGATTCTGTCGTTTCCGATTCTAAGGTCTATTTCCGTTTCACCGCAGGATTTTTGGGTTTGACCAGCGAATCCGGTTAGTGTTCGGACTGGCCCGGAGTATTGTGGTTCGACGAGCGAATTCTGTTTCGCGACGGACGTTACCGCTCCTGAGTCTAAAAGTATGTTTAATTTTCCTGTTTTGCTGGATTCTGATTCGAATGGTAGGATGGCGTCTTTTGTGAGTTTTAATGTTACGGTTTCAGTAGTGTTTGCAATTTCCTTTCTGTGGTTTTCCGTTCCGTTTATTGCTAAAATTCCAGTTGTGGCGTCCTCTTCGTCGGTGATGGCGTTTGTTTCTGAATTTGGTTGGCGAACGGGGGTTGTGATTTCCTCTAATTTTTCTTTGGTCTCACGGATTGTGTTTCTGCTTGGGTTCACTTGAATTTCGATTGTGGTTTCCTTTTTGTTACCGACTGCATTTCTTTCCGGATTTAGTTGGTTGCGGATAGTTGCAATTTCATCTTTACTCTTCTTTATTTCGCCGTTTATACTTTCACTAGTGTTTGTTGTGTTTATATCGTTATGACACTTCGTTTGCCGTAATTCCTGCGCATCGTGTCCCTGACAGGAGGGTTTTAGTTTCCCTGCTGCTGACCAGAGCTGGTTGTCGGTTCGTTTCTATTTTCGCGGTTAGAATTGTTTGCCATTTGAGTTCTGTTGTCTCGGTTTCTGCGTCCGCACTCCTCATAGTTATGATTGAACCCGCCGCATGTGAAGCATGCGGCTGTTCGGCATTCAGAAGCGTAGTGACCTCTTTTTCCACACCGGAAGCATTGGACGAGGTTAGCTGTTCCCGAGTTGTTTGGTTGGCGGTTCCGCTGGTCGTTGTTTTGGTAGCGGTAGCCTCGGCTTCCGTCTCTTCGGTAGTCACCTCCTTGATTTCCGTTGTTGGAATTATTTCGCTGTTGATTGTTATCCGAACCTCCGGTGTTTTTGATAGCCGTGATGGTTTGAATTAGCAGATCCTCGATTTTCTTGAAGCGGTCCTCCGTTTCGTGCCGTAGTTCCGTTAGTTTATCGTCACCCATCATGAGCATTTCATTTGGAGCCTGCACATCTCGCATATGTGCTGGTTCCGTTCTTGCTAAGCGTTTCGCTTCGTTGATCATGCGCTGAACGCTTTCCTCGCGCATAGAGAGCAGGAAACTGCGTAATCTTTCGCTGGTGACTCCATAGGTTAACGTGTGAGCCGCGGCTTTCTCTAGGTATCAGTTTCAGTTGCTGCGATGGTCGCACATCCGAGTTGATATTTACGTTCGAGTCGTTCTACGTAGCTGATCGTTGACTCGCCTCGTAACTGAACCGTTAAGTTGAGCTCGTTGGTGAGCTCTTGAATGGTCTTTGGCTGCACATATCCATCCGTGAGGACCTTTTTTATTTCCTCCAGGTTGCGTGCTTTTCCAAGTTGAATCTTTTCATAAGCATCCCCTTCGGTTCTTGTTTCGAATAGTTCGTTGAGCATTATTTTCTCGGAAATGCTGGCCTTTTTCAGGAGGTTCTGGCATCGTTCAATGAACCGATTCAACTGTATTGGTACATGATCGTCGTGGCCCCCTTTGAAGATTGGAATGTACGCAATGACAAGCTTGTTGAGTTCTTCGAATGTTCTTTCACGCGTTGGCGAGGTGATTGAATCATTTTTGGGGGGGTAGCACCAGTGATCGCCTTTGCTTGTTTGGGTCGCTGTTTTCGGTGGACTGGGCAAGTCGTTTAATGAGTTTGGGTTTTTGGTTTGCTCGCAAGGTCGTGGAGTTTGGTTTCGAAGGCCTGGCGATATTGAAAACGTCTTGTTGTTCTCATTAGGGGAGGGGAATGCTGTGCTTGAACCGATGGGTTGCTTGGTCTGGTGGAAGGTTGTTGACGGGGATGTGTTAGTGTCCGGTTTTCCCATTGTGTCGGAGTTACGTGCGTTCGGGCTTTGCGCTTGTGCCATGATGGATTCTATCATTTTGCTCGTGAAATTTCGTGTCAGCTCGTCGTAGAGCTTTTGTTGTTCGGATTGGTGCGTTGCTTCTGGATTAAAGTAGAGCTTTTCACTTAGTTTGCGATTCTCTTCGGTTTGTGGGCTATCGTATGCTTGTCGGTAAGTTTCACGCGTGACGTTTCTTCCGAGTAGATTTTGCCGGAAATCATCTTCTTGTCTGTTAGGTGACCCGTTTCCATGTCCCAGAAGGTCGACGTTTTCGCCGAAGTATACTCTGTTTGCTTTCCTTTGCTGGTTGAAGTTCATGGCGTTTGTCTTTGGTGCGTTTGATGTTTGAGTCAATACTGTGGTGTTTCCTTCGGATATTTTGCCGATCTGACGATAAGTGCGGTTGGTATGAGCTTGCCTCTTGATTATTTCGATTCCGCTGTAGTCTGACTCACTGCTTGTCGACTCGCTGTTCGGGGAGTTGCTGCTTGTCGAGTGTGAGCTGTCCGAGCAGTCTATAATTGTGGGAGCGGGCAAAATTTCGGATTGTCGGATTTTTGAGACTCCGTGGTTCGTTTGTTCGATTGTTTGGTCAAGCGAAATTATGGAATCGTTTTTGTGGTTTTGAATAGGTAATAATTCGCGGATTTGTCTTGAGTTATTTTCCTGTTCGAATAGACGTAGAAATAGGAATTCCGGTTGCTGGTTTTCGTTTACCATGCAAATGTAGTCGGTGCTTACGTTGAAGTTGACGTTGAGGTGTAACAGAGGTCCTTGTTTGGTCAGGGTTACAGCTTGCGTTTTGGTTTCGACTATTTTTATCTCTTGTGTGGGGCTGTTTTTTGGTGTCACTGTATTTGGTAGAGGGTATTCCCACCACAATTCTTCGTGATCTGGAGTTGCCGATCCTGGTGTAGTTGTGAGGAATGCTAGCTGGTAATTTGTCAGTGCTAGTTCCGTGTCTAACGATAGTGTATTGGGAGGTGATTTTATTATGCTGGTACGATTTTCGGTGGAGGTGTCTTCTGGAGTTATTAGGGTTGAATTACGGTTTTCGCTGAATGCGCCTGGTTCGTCGTTTTCTATGGAGTTGTTTGGTGTTGCGTCGTCTGATAGGAATCCGTTTGGTGTTGTTTCTTTTGACAGGCTGCTGTCGTATCTTTCTGCCAAACTTTTGCTGAAATCGTCGATTGATTTTCTGCGATCCTGCTCTGCGTTGGTTAGTTCTTTACCGAGTTCCGCGAGCGTTAGTTTTACCTCTGTTAGCTGTTCTTGAAGTTCGATGATTACACTCCTAAGACCTGCGTTTTCTTTTTCCGTAGTGCCGGTTTTTTCGATATGGTAAGTTATTTCTTGTTCTAGGTTTGCGATTTTGGCGTAAGCGGCCTTTTGGTCGTATTTGATTTTTTCTTCCTGTTCGATTTTTTCTTGCAATCCGCTTATTAGTTCTTGGAAGTCGTACTCGGTCTGGTGTAAGTTTTCTTGGGCCCTATCGGCAAGGTCTTTGTATTTTTCGTATTTTTCGAATAGTTCGCTGTAATTGTTTTCTGCCTCGGCTATTTCCGCTTGGAATGTTTCCCACTTGGCTTGCGATTGTTCTATGACCTTTTCAAGTATGTACTCGGTGAATGCCCACGAATCCGGTTTTTGTGCTGCTGGGTTGGATATGAGAAGTTCGTACACTTCTCTCTTAGATACAAATAGAAGGTATTTTTGCAAATTTTTGTTGAGCGCCTTGGTTTTGTTCTTTAGGAATTTTATTTCTTGCTGCAGGTTTTCGATTGGTTCCATGTGTTATGTTGGGTTTGTCATTCTGGTGGAATGACTGCGTGTTTGGTTGAGGTGTTGTGAAGTTATGAATTTTTGCGCAAGTTTTCTTTTACAATCTCTGATGCGTTAGATTAGATTGCTTTTCAATTATGGTAATACTGACAATGGTTGATGTGGTTGATTTTGGTTTTAAGATGGAAAGGAATTTTTGTTTGTTATTACGAGAAAGGTTTTGGTTTTATAATATGTTTGTTCAGAATGCTAGTTGTGCCTGAAATGCCTGACAATGAAGGTTTTTATCATTTTAGTTTTCGAAGTGAGAATGTTTAATGATTTCTTGGTTTCTTTAAAGTTACGGGTTTAAAACGATTGACATGCTTAGTTGGATTGCTGTTTACGCCTGAAATGCCTGATAAAGAACGTTGTGAATATTCTGCTTTATTCTTTATGATCTGGTTTTCAAGATTGGAGTTTTATTTGGGTGTTTCTTACCTTAGTTATTTCTTCTTGCTATTTTTATTTTTTTTTTGATTTTTTTGGCTTGCGCGTGGTTTTTGATTTATAATGGAATTGATTTGCTTTTTCAGGGTCGCCTGGCTGATTGTCGCGGATGTAAGCTGTCGTGTTGCACTGGTGCGACTGTGGCTGGCGCTGGGGTTTGGTTGTTTTTTGAACTTGTAACTTTGAATTGATTCGAATTTTTCACAATAAACGAAGGGAAAAAATTTTTTTTTTCCTTTTTTCGGGTGAGGACTTGGGGATCTTACTCGCCTTCACTTTTTTATCATTTCACTGCCCGCAGATGCAAAAGGTGCGGTTCACAATCCTTGGGGTTACACGCGAAAAGCACACGTAGAGGTAACCATACACACAATGTCACTGATTCACAATTTGGTTTATGACCCGGCTGGATTCAAGTCTCACAAGGCATTCACTTTTTATGTAACGGTTGCCCGGCTGCGCGTTTGAATTACTTTAACGACCGGAAAATGATTTGAACCTGAGGTTCTTTTGACGTTGGGCGCCAATGTCGTATACGGTGTTGTTTTGCTTCTATAAGGGTTGCAATGTTTACCGTATCCTATCCAGGGAGATAGGGACGTTGTGCGCCGACTAGCTCAGACGGAGCGTAAAATAAACCGAGACACTGATATTCACCGATAAAAATGTTTTTATTTGTAACTTAACTGAACAGCTGCGATTAATTAAAGTTGGTTGGTGCTTAATTCAAACGTTCTATTTAAACTCGGAATTACGTCTTGGCCGACCGTTCGACTCGACTACTTGATTGCAACTGACTTGGTTTTCTCGCATATTCACTCGAGAAGCACAACCGCTGGTGTCCCTTGCAACATGCATAATTCATAAGAATTATGCACGGTGGTCAAGACGCTC
>JANTFA010134580.1:0-13135 GCA_026413405.1 Phytosciara flavipes
TCCAACATGCTTCTCCAACCGGACCTATCCGCGGCTAGCGATTCCCAACGACGGACTCCGATCGTTCTTAAATTTGACAACGACAAGGCTGCGTTGCACCACCTGGCCTTTGGTCGACCTGCACTCCTCTTTCCTTCCGGTTTGGTCATCAATATTTCCTTCGGAATACGATTTCCATCCATACGTTCCACATGACCTAGCCACCGTAGTCTACTCACTTTGATGATCCTGACTATGTCCGGCTCGCCATAAAGCTGTGCTAGCTCAAAGTTGTACCGTCTGCGCCATCGGTTTTCAATCAGATTCAAAACTGGACCGAATATTGTACGCAAGACTTTCCTTTCAAACGTGACGTAACGTCTGTTCTTTGTTTTGTGTCATGCACCACGACTCCGATCCATATGTTACTACCGGTCGTATCACCGATCTGTACAATGTACGCTTTGAATATCTGCTTACCGACTTGGATTTTAGGATGTTTAATAGAGTACATTGAATACTGCTGCATAATTCATCAGCAATTTTTTGACAAAAGCAAACTCACAAGTGTGTTCCTAAGCAACTTGCTTCGGTAACTGTCCTTTCGACAAGTATGAGGTTCGCCTTCGGCTCGAATATGCGAACTCTCCACTTGTCGAAAAGACAGTTACCAAAGCTTGTTGCTCAAAGACACACTTGTGAGTAATAGCTTTTATCACAAAATGGTTCACTCATGGAATGAATTACTTTCGCAGCATCCAGGGTAAACTACTATTACGCTATGCGCTGTAGCAAATCGCCAATAGAAGTATAAGTCTAAATGAAACACACAGTCATGTGTAAACTATTGACCGAACCTATGGAAGTTATTCCGAATTCGGACGCTGCCGCCAACATGCACCTATCCCAAGCGTTAATCTATTTTAAATATGAAAGTTTTCCCTTTTTTCCATAATTCGCATATTTGGCAACACGATGTATTTTCGTATGAATTATACAGCGAACAAAAAAACACAGACACACACCACACTCAAAGTTCGTATAAAAACTGCAATTAATATTACTAAATATAATCAAGCAATTTAAAGCAAAAATTTATTGATCCAAGCTTCCAGCTTATATAAAATTCCATTAAGCTTTTGTGTCACAGTTTGCAGAGCACTTGAAACTGAAGAGTCGTTATGAATGGATGTGTATATATATATTTGGATAGATCTGTGTGTATAGCTTGGGCTGATGTTAACGTTTGAAAATAAATATATAATAGTGCTGTTGCAGGGAATTTTAACATGATAAATTTTCGTTTTTTAAACATACGTATCTATCTCTACTCTCTACTGTTTGTATGTGTACTGTGTACATATATGTGGAAAAAAGGCAAGGAGAGGCTAGATATCGTGCTCGACTTTCGCTTTATATTTGGTGAAGTTAAAGGAAGAAGAAGAAGAAGAAGAAGAAGAGGAAAAAATTGTTTCCTGGGGAGCAGTGCTACAATCCTACAAATTATGTAAATGTATTCAACAATATGCGAAAAAGCGACAAAACGCTAACTAATACGAAAATTTGCTGATATTGAAGTTTGTATTATGTTGCTGAAAAATGTTCATCGGATTATCATAAATGTTAAGTGTCGCAACATTAGTATATGGTGGTATATCTAGTGTGTATAGGACACGAATAAATCTTTATATTTATAGGAAGATTATCATTATGTTATGACTGTGTGCGACGAAAAAGAAGCACAAGGTTTAGTCCGGTCGCTTCACGTTACGGAAAAAAAGGTCAATTTCTGAATGTAGCGGATTTCTCTTAAAAGCTTTTACCATTCGTTTATAGCCGGAAGCATTCGGAATGCTTTGAATAAGGAGTATGTGTGTCCATTCGGCGGAAGTTGAGATTCGCCGTGAACTGAGGTCATTTTCTAATCACTTTGTTGGATTTTACGGAGTGTGACGCACTTCTTGGGACTAAATGGACTAAATCGCGTGACACTAAATGGAATTTGACGCCCTCTGTGATGTGCAGCCTAAATTATTTTTTATTTAGTTGACATGAAATCATAAGAATCTGACCGCTTTTGGCCAATTACGTTTAGTATAGTGCGTCACCCCCTGGAATTTTTTTCCCTCAGTGAGATAAATACTGTGAGCGAGCAGCGAGCGTGAAAGCTGTGCTCGGATTCATTTGCTGATTTTTGTTAGTTTTCGTAGAATTCTGAAATTGCGTACTACGACCTGTGGTTTCTTACTGAGGTAATTCAGAAAGGATATTTTACTAAAGGTATCTAATGTCACGATTTGGCCCATTTGGCCCATGAATCACGTCAGGGAACGTTCATAAATTACGTAATGCTAAAATTGACTACTCTTAATTACGCACTGACGCGTTCTCGATTGAAGTGCCTACTTTAAAGAAGGATACCAGATGTCAAACCGAACCTACTTTAGGACTTCTACTTCGAACTTCGACATTGACAGTCACTACTATCGTGTAGTACCGCCGTTTTCACCTAACGAACTGGAGCTGAGATAGATTTATCGAGAAGTCTGAATACATTCTTTACTAAACTCACTGTAGGAAGTACCCTCATTTTGATGAACTGTTACATTACCAATTTCGCAGTTGTATTGACTTCCCATTACGTAGCGCTTCTGTCAAACCCCTCCCCTGCCACACTTTGTCACAAAATAGTATAACTCCCTTTAGCGTTACGTAATTAATAAATAGCCACTCAGCAGTAGATGGTAAGAAAAGAAACTACTGACGTCTTTATTGGTCTAGGATAGGGAGGACATTTCTATTGTTCTAGGGCATGGGATCTGCAAATTCAAAGAAACTACTGGCGTGATTGGTGTTTGTCTCCTCATCAAAATAGCACATTTGTCAAGGCGTTGTTAGGAGACATCCATAAATGACATCCACTGTTCAGTTCACCCTCCCCCCATCATCCACGTTTTCCCTAAGCCTTCAATATGACACTTCGTGTCACACTTCGTCAGTTCTTTCCTCCTCCCCTCAAAGTAGACGTCATTTATGAATGGCCACTTATAATAGTTTATGAAACAGGTCAAGTAAGGTCACAATTCACAATGTATCAGATTAGGACCTAATCATTAGGTTCAAGTTAAATCAGGTCTCAGGTCATTCAGATTTCAGGTTGACCTGACCTATTCCAAGCCTAAGATCAAGCATAAGCTTAGAGTAGATAATTTGCGGTAAGGGGCTGTACGCAATTTTTTGAGTCGATAGTGTGTCCTACACCCAATTAGGTGGTCTATTTGTGGGGGAACGACACAATGTTTACTCGAAAAAGAGGGAACTTGTAGATTTTAATCTGAGGACAGCACTGAAAAAGCGTGACGTCATTTTTGAACAGTTCCTAAAGGTCCAAATTTAAAAAGTTCAGTAGATTCACATAACCATAACTGTATAACGTAGCGACGATTTCGGTCGTTCGTGCACGCATCGTCTTCAAAACTACTCTTTCAAACCGAAACATACAAACCAAATTCACAAACCAAAAATTATTCATTCAATTTCAGTATCACGATTAATGAGCAGTTCAGCAGGTGGTTCAATGGGACATATGAGTAATATGGGAAGTCTGGGTGCTTGTAGCGTCACCGACTCAAAACCGATGCAATTTCCTCTAGCACAAAGACGAAAACGACGAGTGCTGTTTACACAAGCTCAGGTTAGTATCACAAATATTAAGTATAATAAACCATTAAATCATAACGCAAATTGAATGATTTAAATGAATATTTTATTATGGTTCTTATGCGTAAGTTTTACAGACGACAGGCAATTTAGCTATACCATTTCATATTTTGATTAATTAAGAATTTACTTGTGAAATTGAATATCCCGTTCAGTCGAAATTTTGTGGCATTTAGACGGCATGGAGATTTATTGGTTCATTTAACATTGACCTTTGCTTACATTTGGGGTTGGGAAAAGTTTTTCTTTCTCACGCCGTCATAACTCAAGTTACACTTAGCCACAAAGCAATGGGCCTCTTCAAACAATTTTATGTAGCGGATCGACTAATTGCAGTACGAATCAAGACTTTCTGTTTTGTTCCAATTAGACTGGTTATGGGAAAGACAAAGACAGTTAGTACCATGGAACCATTAGATTAGATAAGAGCTTCCAACAATTCAGGAAAGCAAAAACTCACATCAGAAATCCTATGTCTCAAGAAGTCGTTGAGGTCTCTAGATCTCAATCATGGAGTTCGTAATATTCAAAAGAGCAATATTTAAGGCTGGTGTCAAAAGGAAAATTCTAAGTTTATGTACACCCGCCTTAGGTGCCAGCCAGATCACAAGAACAGATTAGGATGTTCTATTCTGTGTAAATGATCGTTGAACATGCAGTGGTTCGGAATCGCACCGACTAAAGAGCCATTCACGAATTGCTCATGCTCAAAATTACGAATTTCAGATGGCCCCTTGCACGCAAAAATGTATGAAGCGTAAGCTTTTGTCAGACCATGCTCCCACTGCAGTGCTGTCATCAAACCGAAATCCTTGATAACTCGACAAGTTTCCTCTTTGTTGAGTGAAAAATATCATCCTTGCCTCTCAATGCGCCTTTAAATGCTGAGTAGGACACACTATCGACTCAAAAATTGGGCATACTTGTCGAGTTATTAAGGATTTTAATCTGATGACAACACTGAACAAGCATGGCGTCATTTGTGTACGACCCCTAACCGCTCAAGTTCCGTTCTAGAATGAAACCATTAAAATCAAAGCTCTAAACAGAACAATTTCACCTTAGCCTGACTTTGAACAGACTGAACCTAGATTGACCTGTATTTGATTGCGATAAATTTGGTCAAAATTGCTTTGACTAAAAAAACCAAGTCACACCTGATCTCAGACCAAACACGTTACCTGAAACATTTTTATGATAGAGGCGAAGGAAACCACATGTTGGCAAGGTCATGGCCTCTTTCTAAAATTACCTGAGCTGATCTTAACTTTCAAATTACAGTCCATTTTGACCTTTTCCTATCTTCAACAACAATGATCTGTAATTCAAAATTATTTACTGTTTAAGAGTTCAACAGAATACTTAGGAGCCATGGCTCAGGAATCTTTCAATGTTCTCCAAGCAAATCGATCAGTGTTCTCCCATATTTCTATTGACTTGCTAATGCTCCCATTTATGTGTAGACAAAATTTGTCTCTTCGTCGAAACCGTTCTCCGAATTTTCCGCGTTCTCCAAGCATTGCTTGGCTGCTTGGCAAGATTCCTGAGCCATGTTAGGAGCCATTCACAAATTGCTCAAGTTCAAAATTGCGACCCCACTCCCCTTGCAGTGCAAGGTTTCCACGCCAAAATAGATGAGACGTACTCTTTTGCCCGACACCCTCCCTCTTTAGAGCTTTAGTGCGTAATTCGTGGATGTCCTCTTATGGTAGTTGTTAAAGACTGTTTGGAGTGATCGCAAAACACACCGAACCTGTGACAACAATTCTGAATTTCTTGATTGTTCACCAAACAACGAGGTAAAAAGTTACAATTTCCGCACCATTCGATGGTGTCAAGTGGTTTTGTTTGTCGTTAAATAAACGAAAAATTAAATTTTAATTCTTCGATTTAATTAAACTTTCATAATTTTGCCCAACAAATTTTCTCGTCGAAAACTTAATAAAACAAAAATACAATTTACCCATATACCGAATCCATGTATCCCTTTCGTTTTGTTGGTATTTGTATTAGTTCAAACTTGGCGTTTCAAGTGCACTGCAAATAGACATTTCGCTTTTGGACTATATATACGTAGACATGCGGCTCTATGAATAATATACCAAGAAAACTGTATACGTAGAGATGTAACTATACGATAAACTCACACAATAAATACTAACGTACGTACAAATAAACGTAACGTTTTAGCTACACATAAAATCGAATGAATTGCAGCACCATCATCAACATTCTTTATCCTAATATATATAACGTGGAACAATAAACATTGCTTGGGTAGGTATACTGGTTTTATTGTATATATGCGAGTATAACCAGAGCTACCTTCCCATCAGTTGTTCCGTCGCTCCTGTACGTTTCGTCAAATATAAATTAATACAACAAATGGGGTTTCGTATCTTAGCTACCGTAGCAGCTCTTTATATAAATAACTATACAGCCAGTCTCTTACTAGTACGTACATATACCGGGTACAGTATAGGGTTTTGTATTTATCGTGAACGTTCAGCAAATAGAGGAAAAAACATTTTTTCTTCTTCTTCTTCTCTGTTTTCGTTGAATGCGTGACGTACGTGAGTGATACGGGATTTTCGAAAACAAAAACACATTTTCCATTTGAGATTATTTTGAGCTTTAGGTTTATGGTGAAAAGGGAACGCCGGTCGACTGATGCGTTGAGTTTTTATTATTGAATCTGGTACTGCATTTCTTTTAAACATAAATTTTAATGAAGACATAACTCAGGACCGGGTTACCTATGCCAGCGCCTTGAGCTGTTGACCTGTATGAAGTGTAAAAATTATCGCGAGCGGAGCGAGCTGAACATTTTTGCGATTTGTTTACTGTCAAGACGATTTGTTTTTCTATTTTGAACTTCTCAGCGACCTTAACTGCTCCAGCGTCCTGGGCTTAGCCCATTTAGCTCTTGGGTTAATTCGTTCCTGATAATCTGTTGTGGACGATAAGAACCACACGAAGTAAACGAAAATCTCCGACTATTTCGGTTCATAGCCACTTTCATTTGAATCTAGACGGTAGAATTTTTCGATTTTCTAGCAGTTAATGAAAGTTAAAAATTTCATGGCAACCTTTCAATATTAACTTCAAGTTAATTTTGTCTAGTTCATGCCGTGCATTACAGATTTCATTTCACCCAATGGAAGTTCACGTTATCCATGTATCTCTTCACACATTCATTCCTAGTTCGCCGTACAACATCTGCATATGGCTAATTCCGTGACCTAGTCTCGTGACTAACGAAATGAGGTCTTGAAGTATAGGTCGAAATCGGTGAGACTTTTCTTAGAGCAACCTCCATGGAACCTTATCTGTAATACTAATGATCCGCTTTCGAATGAATCAAACATTGTTTAAGAGACGATTAATGGATTTCGAAACATTTTGGTTCAAAGTTTGTTAGTCACTGGACAAGGTCGTGGACTACTATACACTTTACATAGAAACTTGTGACAATACTGAATTGACTTTTCACCTCATGAGCTTTTTCAATAAAGACACACAGGGCTTAGAGAATCTATGATTACATGTGAAAGCGAAACATTCGGACCAATACTTCATTCATCCATGGTGTCAGGCGTTAGTTAAAGCTTCATCAAGTAGTCACAAATGTCCACCTCCATCTCTAAAGCAAAGCACCTAGAGACACCATTTCCTCCTGCTGATCTCAAAGTTCAATAGTTCACTTCCATAAAATTCCACATTGTGTTCAATCATAGTGGAATGCTCGATCCATAAATTCCGGGCTCAATTTTTACATATTTTCAGATCCTCACCCTCTCCCATTATCCGCACTTTTCCTATACCTTATAACACCTTAAATGGAACGTGATTTGTCAAATGAAGTAATAGATTCGATAAAAAGAAAACTGGCGAAGATGAAAGAATCAAACTTCTCATTCAGCGAGTGTTAATCATACGAGCAAAAATTCACCAAATGTTTTAAATAAATTTCATTATTGTCTCTAAAATACCATTCCAATCTCCCAACTGAATTTTCTCGAAAGACTACCAACTACTCTGCTGACAATTTTCATTTCTGCTCTATCTACCAGAATAAATTACCCTTAAAATCGCATTGTACCTGCCGGTACTTCAGCAAAACTATTCCAACTACAGTCAACAATTCCAGACAATTTCAGAATACCCCTTGTTCTACGGATCACCACCCGTTGAAATGATGTGTGTGTGTACATACACGTGTATGTGTCTCTCATATCAATCTGTATCTTTCTCTATCTCTACATTATGATTTAGCGAATGTCGTTTACTTCCTTGAAAATGAAATAATTATAAAATGACTATGTCAACCCCAGCAATAAATGGCATTTTATTTAAAATAAATGTAAATATTTGCATCACTTCGCGACGTTTGTTAATCCGAAAGGTCTTAATGGCTTGGGAATAATATGCCAGTACTTAAACTGCGTATTGTTTGTTTATAAACAAATATTTATGATGTGGGTTGTTGTTTTCTGGTGTATTAATTGTATACATTGGGTTATCATTTTTCTTTCTTCTTTCTTTTTGTTTTGTTGGCTGGGACTGTGTGTATACATTGAGTGAAACGGTACATTGATAATGAAAATGAAATCGAAATGAGAAATTAAATTAAATTTAAAATCAATTCCCTTTTTCCATCGAAACGAAACGATGACTTAAAAGAGTGAAGAGGGAAGTTTTTTTACGGGTAATTCTTAAGTCATCGGTTTTTTACAGCGGAATTTGCAGTCTGCGGTTTTATGACTTTTTTTCATTTGTACATCAATTATCCGTTCAACTAACTTTGACCATTGATTGGTTAGTCCCTCATAAGGAGAGTGCTTTGCGTCATCCGTCAATCGTTTCTGATGAAAAAGTGTCTCTGTTATTGTAGCTTCACCTTCACTAAAGCGCCAAAGGCAAACTTTTCTTTCGATCAGAGAACTTATTAAAAGGCTGAAATTGAAGCCTTTGGTTTGGCAGTTAGAATTCAGTTCAAAATTGATCTTCCTATTTCTAAACGATATGTCAAGACTGATTTAAGTCAATTATTTTTAGACCCGTACGAATGAGGTGGGTCTAATGCTTCCACTCTTACACATTGAATTCATTTCCCTAAGTAAGAGCAAACCTTCTGTGGTTGCCAGAACAGCAATAAAAAAACTTTCCGTTTGTAAATCCACCGTAATTCCAGTTAAACGAAACCAATCTTGATGGGACTTTTATCCTCGATTTGAGCAAGGTCGGTCGAGACGTATGATCGAGTCAACGAGCTATTGCTATTTTCGAGGCTTAGCCAATCTACGCCAACCTGGAAAAGAAATCGGATCACGCGTCTGGAAATACGAGCCAACTGAATAGGCCAAAGTTGAGCTACCTATGAAGGTTTATGCCTAAGTTACGAGTATTTTCACCTGATTTGGGTGATTTTCAATTTAGACTTTGTATGGGACTCCCGAAATGGATGTAACAAGAATGATTTGAAGACCCAATGTTGCAGAGTAGTTCTAAGATACATGCCTTCTATTGACAACTAGCCGTATGGTGTACACTACTAGAACGGGTCCTCCTAATATTGCAATCTGTCAGTCTGTTATTGCCTGTTGTGCATCAAACCATATTGTAGTATCAAGTCGCTTAAGACTCGATTTTTAAATACATTTTACTTTACTAGGGATGTAATGTGGCCATTCCTTCCCTAGGAAAAAGCCTTTACATCGCCCGTAAAGTCAAATAGCATACTATATCAGGGAGGCAACTCGATATTTCGTATCACGATGAGTAAACGTACCTCGGGCTAAAGCCCTCGAATACTTTTACTCATCTGGATACGAGATACCTCGTTACCTCCCTGATATAGTAATCTACTATTAGCTTGTGCGATATATTACTTTAGTAATGTTGCACAGTGTAAATTCACAACCTTACATTTCCTTCAAATCACACATTAACTACAACCATCGATATAAGAAAGCCTAGACATGCGATGTCAAACAGCAATTTTAAAGAACTCTTCTTGAATGTGTGCTCGTGTTCCTATACAAAAAGCCGGCGTCTGACTACCACTTAACATAATCACTAACAGAGAGATGCGCTCAATGCTACCTCCCAAGGGATCTTGCAATTATTCACGTGTGATCTCCTTAAGCTCAAAAATTTCGAAATGCTATAAAGCAACCACGTCGTATGTATACTAATGTTCGTAGCCAAAGCTCTATTGACCTAGGTACTACAGCGAAATCAGCAAAATATAAATTTTTTCCTATTTAGAAAGGTAAATTGCTCCGAGTTCTGATATTATTTTCGATTGACATATCTCAGCAGCAAAAAAAAAACTGTCGAAAGGAAAATGTGTAATAACGCAAACAAACAGAGTCTGAAGTATTCAACTGACACAACAACGAAAGAAAGAAGAAGAAGAAAAAAAAGAAAAATTAGAAACTTATTCTCACATTTCGAGTGGGTTTCAATTTGAATAGGTAGACAGATCTTTGTTCAACGTGAGAAATTAAAATCTATTTTCATAATTTCGATGTCACTCTATCAGTCGAAGAAGAGAATATTGACGGTAGTTGCAGAGTTTGTTTGTTTGTTTGTTTTTTTCTTTTTGGTTCATCGATCTGTAATCAACTTTTCTTTTTCACTTTTTCAGGTATATGAGCTGGAAAGACGGTTTAAACAACAGAAGTACCTTTCAGCGCCTGAACGAGAACATTTAGCAAGTTTAATACATCTTACACCTACGCAGGTAAGATCAACATTGTTTTAGTATAATAAGTGATAGAGATGTGTGCTGCGACGGTAGTTGAGCGAAAGAAGTGAGCAGCCACTACAATTTTCCAATTAAAGTGGTGGTCATAATGTTTCATGTCAATCCTTTCCCTTGACTAGACACTTTTAACATGCAACATCCGGGAATAAAAGTGTGATTATCTTTGGTGCTCCAGTTGAGCTTAGTGGTCAACTTGTGTCAAATATCGTTCAACCTTATGAATGATGAATCTTTGGGCGACACTACACACAAGGTTCTCGTTATAGATTTCGAATCGGTTCTTGACAACAAAGACAACAGACAATGAGCTTTGAGGTCATGCCAATAATGACGTTCTCATATGTCAAAACTACCAGTAAATTTAAATCATCAAAAACTCGACGAAAACTCATTTTATGAATTCGAATGTGAGTTCAGCTTTCTTTAATACAGTCGAGTCCCAATAGCACACATGACTTCAAAAAAAAATGCAATATTCTTGAGTTATTGATGATTTAAATCTGCTAGCCGAACTGAAAAGTTTCTTCTTCGTCTTTTTGGCCTAGTTTGTATACACTGCTGAATGTAGGCCTTTTTTTTCCTAAGTTCTTTTAGTCTACAAATTTTGTGATTCCACTCGTCCACCTATCTGAGGGTCTGCCTCTAGGTCTTGGGTAAGGTTGTCTTCAGTTCACGATTGTTTTCGTCTGTCCTCCTTGCAATGTGTCCCGCTCAACTCCACTTCAAAGATGCTACTTGTTCCATGACATCAACGAATTTTGTTTGCTGTTGACAATCGTTGTCATTCGTCCTCTGAGCGTAATTCCAAGCATATTCGTTCCATGGCTCTTTGTGCTTCTCTGAATTTATTTTCAGGTGCTACGGTTAAGGTTTCGGCTCCATAGCAGTGTCCAGTGTCCATGTCAATGTTTGACATGCACTTTCACACTTACATGCAACGACACTTTGTATCGACACAGATAGGTTGAATTTCAAACGAACGAAGTACTAGATTTGAATGCAGTCGGTAAATGTCGCGCTTTTTCTCAAAGATTTGAGTTGGACAAAAATTATCAAGAATTAGTGAGGTTTTTGGTAGAGTTTGTTGGAATGGGCTTCAGAGCTGTTCTTGAGAAAAATCTCTTTCGAAACTGTTGTGGAATGCCAAATACAGAAAGCGATTGCTGATATGTCATTTTCCAAATATCATTCGGCCAGTTTGAAATTGATGGTCAGTTTGGAATACAGTTTCAGTTTGAATGATGGGAAATTATAGAAAAATCATGCAAATTCCTCTAAACCATTACAAAAGAAATCAAAAACCAAATAACCCACTCGACCTATCAATTTAACAGTGGCACTTTTACCAGTCCATTTTGATCGGAATCTTACGTCGAAATCAAAAAATTGGTAATTGAATGTGCTCTATGTGTAAAGTTTCGCTGCTACCGCAACTTACATACTTGAACCGAGACCATAAAACTGCAAAAAAAAGCTGAAGCTGAAATGAAAAGTAAAAAAGTGAAAAAAATTTTTCAATCAAATCTTTAACTCCGAGAGTCGTGTGTCTCCTAAGTGCTTTTCATCAATTTCAACAACCACTACACATTTAAATCAGTTATTAGATCGGATGTTACTTAATTGCTTTTATGTACACCACTATAAAGCGCATGAACTGAACATGTTGTATGTATAATGATTCATCTCTTCACATAATAATGTTATGGTGTATTGACGGACAACGGACCGTGGAAGAAGAAGGAACGAAGAATTGTTAAGTGTAATCAAACGAATTATACGTCTTTGCTGAAGCTTTTGTCTTTTCCTTTCGTCTCTTCTCCAATTGTAATTCGTTTCATTTAGCAGTGAAAGTAAAGAAATTAATGTGTTGAGTCTGTTAGAAAATACAGTCACACGTTTCGATATTCACAGAGGAAAACTCGAGGAATTTTCATGAAATTTATTTAGCCACGTACGAAGTACAGAGCACTATTAAGTTTATTATGCCTTTTGTACCAATCAGAATTCGAGCCGGACGCCAAGGGCATAGCATTTGGGAATGCATATAGTTGCCGAATCAACAATAAAAAAATGTCCGTCCGTCTATCCATTACGTCAATGACTTGAGTAAATCAAATCCCATTTCAAAAATTTTTTTCCTGAAAGGTAGTCGAAATTGTGAGGTCAAGCTCAAAGATGGTCATTTTCGGACGACACATGCCTGAGCTTTCGGAAGTATAAATATAAATGCCAATGATAGATACTCACAATACCAAATCAAGGAAAACATTGGAATCGGGTCACTGGATCGTGAGCTAGAGGCATTGGAGTGAGGTTAAGTAGGGGCCTAAGTATTCTTGCATTTAAATAGAGTGAATTTCATCCGATTTTGATGGTTTTGGTTTCACTTGAAGGATTTTTCCAATACCAGTGCGGGGAAGAGTTTTTTATTGTAATGGAGTCAATTTGACCATGACCTAGTGCCATGTGAGTGTTCGATAGATAGGGCCCTAAGTGTATTTTCTAAATAACTCGTGTTCGACCCTAACTATTTTTTGCAATCAACTCGAGTAAACTTCACTCGATTTCCATAATTTTCGTTTAATTCGATTTACGACTGTCTGAGCTTTTTGAGGCTTTACTTTGCGAGGGCTATTTACAGAACGCATATGCTCCATCCAATTT
>JANTFA010134591.1:0-13131 GCA_026413405.1 Phytosciara flavipes
TCAGTTTTTCCTTACAGTAGATGAAGAAGGCATAGGATCTTCTTTTGAACAATATTTCCAACTGATTCGATGTGACTTATAGCAACCATGTGAAAGTTGTACTCAACGATAGCACTGCGCTATACTATAGTGAGCATAAGAAATATTCGCAGACGTCTAATGACAATTCTGGTGAGAAAATGTCCATTTTCTCAACGTTCGCTTCTGCAGAGATTATAGTGAAAATTGAGAAAATAGAATTTTTCTCCTCTGAACTGTCGCTTTGTTCTTGTTTTGTGAAATGATGCAACAAATTGACGTATTCGTTTCGTGAATAAACGCACATGCTACGTTTTAGCAGCGGACAGGCCACGCACTATAGCCTAAATTTAATAATAAAAGTTAGTTGAAACAAACAGCATCTCTGCTCTTCCCTCCCTCCCATGGGTCACGTTGAGTGGGAAATAAAGAGAAAATAGCTGTTTCAACCTCAGGTGGTAGTATCGGTCCTAGATCAGCGTGGTCTGATCATCATCAGTTGCTTTACTACCACTCCTCACAAGACAGCATAAATTTGTCATGTTGAACATGTTGCAGACAAATTTTCAAATGGAAGCGTGGTCATTGAATGATGAAAATTACAAGTATGGAAAGTGCTTGGAAAGATCCTCAACTGTAACTCTTTGCTATATACTGTTGTGGATGTCATCTCGGTACAGATACGCGGGTAACACCCCACAGCTGACGATAGTATGTCGGATTTCATACAAAAATTAACCTACTGTGACGATTATCGTCACTGTGATGATATGGTGAATTTTTTTGTAAATAAAATCAAATGTGGTGTGTTCCCGCGTACCTAATAAAATCGAGGTGGCCTCCACAACAGTATGTAGCCTTGTAAGAGATGGTGTGGCAAGTGCATTAAGTAAACATTGCGGCGCAACAGGTTGGTGCTGCTTCATTATTCAGTTTGAAGAAGAAGAAGAAGAGGAAGAAGAAGAAGAACCAAAACAAAATAGTGACATTGCCCGGTAGAACTTGTAAAAACTCAAAATCGCTAAAAACATTTACAAATTTAAATGTGAAAACAGTCGTAACTGCCATCGAACAATTATTGTCAATCGGCGTAAGTCTATTTACGAAGAAAAGCAAAGAAAAACCAAAATGAAATTGAAGAATTTGAAATTAATTTCTAGCCACAATCACACACCGACAAAGATGTATACAACAAGACGCAGTGCCCGTCACCAGAAGATGAGTCGATTGGACTTCAACATAACAGATTTTCCGACTGAAATTTTGGAGAAAATCTTTTGGTATTTTGATGATACAACTAGTACCACAGCTAACGGCGTTTGCAAGCGTTTCAATGAAGTGATGAATGCCACCGTTCGTCGCAAATACAACGGTTCCAGCCGGAATAACTGGTACGAATTGGAAATATTCAATGAAAATGAGAGCGAAATTGTACTGCAGCGCCCATTCATTCTACAACGGGTGTCAGCCATTCAATTGAACTTCCATGCCGAATTGATCAATCGAAATCATTGGATGCATCAGCTGATGAACAGAATAGGTCGGAACATTCAGATGATTCGTCTGGAAACGCGACTGTATGACGCGCGGCTAGCTGTCAATTTTGACGATATTTTATCGAAAACGCTGAACATTTCCCACTTGTATGTGGATTGCGTCTATCCGACTAACAGAATGTGGTGCCATCAACTGTACAGAAATCTCACCCATTTGGAGATGCGACTGAGAACGCTGTTCGATGATACGGAATTGAAATCGTTCGTCAAGAATTGTAAACAACTGAGAAATGTGAAGCTACAGATCTCCGATTTCCGATTGGTGTACGCATTCGACCAAACAGATATTGAAGTGTTGCACTGTAGCTTTTCGAAGCTTGGAGTCACTTGTCTACCGGCTTCCATTCGTCCGGTCAGAATGGCGAAATTGAAATCGTTGGATCTGCAATTGCCATGGAAATCGACGAATGAATGTGTCGAACGAATCGTCGCACCGTGTCAAAATCTACAAGACTTACGCTTGGCTGATTACGAAGATTTCGATGTGAGTGATGCAACCATTGACACTCTCTGCAAATTTCGTTTAATGAAAACGTTCGACCCGTGCTTTCTGATGCCAGTTAAAGCCAGTGTTCGATTGATGGACCAAATGCCGGTATTGACTTCAATAACATTGTGGTACAGAGCATTCACGCTGGACGATTTACGGATCTTACTGGAAGCAGCCAATAAACATCCGACTTTGTGCCATATCACATTTCGACTGGAGCTGGCTGACATGTACAATCATTCAATGTTGAAGTGGGTAATGGAAAATGTCAACAATCGCATTACAATCGAATATCCGATGAACTACACAATGGTTGTGACTAGAGGAAAACTGCGATACGATGGAGTTACCATAATGACCACGGATGGATCGCCAACCGAAAGTGGAAAAGTGACCAAAGAATGGTTCAGACGACTTCAGACGATGACTTGCATAGACGACGTATTTTACGATTTCTTTTCGAAAGTGCCCATCCTCCGGGCACGTTTCGACGACAGAGACAACTCACATTTATATTTGCGCGATGATGTGGACGAAAGGTTGGTGAAGCGCTGGGCACCGCATACTCTAAAGGCGTCCACAAATGTTTTGAGCGACTACAACAAATCGGTGAACTGGTTTAATTGGATAGAGAAATACTGCAATCGTATGCATGAACTTTCCATTGACATTGAGGCAAATCATCCACAATGGCCAGCATGGACATTCCCTAAATTGAATATGCTGCGGTTAAGTTGCGGCCACAATAATCACTTTTTGAATCTCAAACTACTCGCATCAATCCGGTGTCGACACTTGAATTGCTTAAAGTTTGTCGGACAGCATCCGATTTCGTTAATAAATCTTCAAGTCATCCACGGTATCAATCTGTTCGATAATCTGGTCACACTGCAGATCTTCCATTTTAACGAATCGATGGAAAACTTATTGGATCAATTTAACAGCAACGCGCACAACAGTTTACGGCACTTGACTCTAGCCAATCGTCGAGTCGATTTTGGACGCTATAAAATGAACAACAAAACGATGATCGCAATCTCAAAGTACGCAAATCTCAGCGAATTGAAAGTCATTTTGGCTGGTCTAGATAAAACCAACACGAAATACCTTTTCGAGAGCTGCACTAAACTGACGGAATTGTACATCGAATCCAATTTCCTATCAACCAAAGACTGCTATTCCTATCATTCATGCCGTTTATTTTCTGACATCAAATCGAATTGTAATTCATTGAAAAGATTGCATCTGGTTTGGCACGACTGTATGATGGATCCAGAGAAAGTTAGAGGAATCAAGGGAACATTTCCGAATGTTTTCGTTAAGCTTATACAGACCAATGATCGCTTCACTAAAACAGCAGAGAAAATTGTGAGCGATATTGATGAGGGATTAGGGCGGTTGTTCGATGAATACCAAGTGTAACGATTTCAAATTGAATAAAATGTAAAGGCGATGCGAAGTGTTTCATTTCAGCTGTTTAACGTGTTACATTATCTACAACTGCCAAGTGTTCATCTCCGACTAACTTAGTCTTATATCACACAATGCTGAAATAATTGAAGTAAAAGATTCGAAATCAATGCCTCCATAACAGGAAGTAAAATACCCCATTATAATACTATGCTTGCCGTCTGTATCAGGTTAATATCCTACTTGTCCGATAATAGTTATTTGTTCGCTCCGCTCTGATCGCAAACATTACTGTTGTTGAAGTTTCGAATTCTCCCAGATGTGAACGCGAAACTGAAACTTCAATTCAACATATCATCTTCGAAAACATAAACAAGGTGACAGTTCAAATAAGAAAAGTGTTCTTTTCTCACCACGAAAGAGAAAGGACTGCACTTTTCTCACTAGAAATGACACATCGCTAGCAAAATGAAATTTTCCTTGAGGGGCGAAAATAAGAAATCAGACCGTACACACGAAATAGTTATTTGTCGAAGTCGGAATTCGCTATTTCCACCCAGACGTTAACAAAACCCTTTTCATTCAAGCTTGGCGTGAGTCACCGCTTCTATCCACGAGACAAACACATCAATTTGTTACACCAGTTTTCAAAATCGACGCAAAGCGAGAAAAAATGCTATTCTTGGGAGAACAAGAGTTGAGAAAATGAACATTTTCTCACCTGAATTGTCATCAGACAACCAAACGCCGTAACCTCACCACATTTGAGTGGAGAAAATAAAGGGATACACGCCGATAGGATCAAGTAGTAGTTTACATTAGATGCTGCGAAAGTAATTCATTACATGAGGTAACCATTTTGTGATAAAAACAACCTCGCAAATGTGTTTTTGAACAAAAAGCTTCGATAACTGTCTTTTCGACAAGTGCAGAGTTCGCATACCCCAGCATAAGGCGAGGCGTGCTACACTTGTCGAAAGTTACCGAAGCAAGTTGCTCAAAAACACAAAAGTGAGTTTGTATTTGTCATGAAATTGTTTTCGAACTGATGAATTACGTAGCAGCATCTAATGTAGTCTGGTTCCCTGCTTGCCACATGCAAAAGTTGAATTTCACATACAAATTGATGGGAAATGAACCAAAAATGTTCCCGGATTCAATGGATCATTTTCGCAGGGGGCATATTGATATCTAATGTTCAACTTTCGCGTGAGGCAAGCAGTGAATGAATTTACCTCATAAAAACCCTCAAAAGAAGAATGGGTCAATCATCTGTTATCGATAAGAACGACAAAAAATAAATGATGTATGTATATCGGTCAAAATACATGATTGAACAATTGAAGTAAAAGATTTGAATGCAATACTTTGGGAGTATTCTGATCAGAGGAAGTGATAGGCCCGATAAACACATAGCTTGCCATCTATGACAATTTGAAAGGATCGAATCTCTCACCATTATCGAAATATAAATTTAAAATTGTCTGAGGTCTGAGGCCATAGTCATTTCGTTTTTGCATTTGTGAGATTAGTGCCAGCAATATGCAAATACAGTGACCCGTTGTTGAATCAATAAAATCACTTGGTGTTTCACTTTTCAATCACTTTATTTTGCTTTTCTTCTTAGAATCCTGAAATGTCGAACTGCTGCTGATCTTTCCATCCTTTTTCTCTTTTTTAGCCAAGCTAGTTGTGTAGTGCTTCTCTTTCCCTTGACCAAACTTCTTGAAATCGCCACCCTGGTGATGGTCTTCGAAAAAGTTCGATTTCTTGTTCCGTTCCTTTTTGTGATACGATTTGAAGAAACCTGTTTAAATGCTCACAATTAGAAATTACTCCGACAGCAATTTATGTGCAGCGCATGCCGTACCTTGTTCAAACTTTCGCACTTTGTGCTTATTGGCATCTTCATGTTTACCACCATAAGATTTGTGATCGCCGTCCTCATTGAATGACGATTCGTGGGATTCATCTTCAGTTTTTTTATCGTGTCCACTTTCTTCATCGTATTCCTTGTCATGATTCTCTTTGGTATCGCTTCCCTTTTCAGATGAAGTTTTATCTTCCGACGACTTATGATGCGATCCTTTACTCAGCTTCTTCTCTTCTGATCCATCATGGTGTTCATCCTGACGAGATTTCTTACTTTCCTCTTCTGAATGTCCACTCTCGGAATGCTTTTCCACATGTACTGGTACAGCTTTCGTTGCTACGGCCAGCACATCAACTAGTGTTGAAGGGTGTTCGACTGCACGCTGCGAAGCTATTTACGAACATGAAATTCGTATGGTGATTTTTTGATTGTAAATTATTAGTTCTGGTTGAAAGACTCACGTTTATTATCCGTGGGCTTCGACTCTGATGCTCCCAGCGCGTATAACAAAAAAATAATCGACAACACTGCATTGAACTTCATTGTGAGCAAGTCCACAATCGACAATCACTGTGTGTTCCTCCTATCTTCCGATCAACTGTCGCACTTGATCTTAATTCGCAAATTACTTTTTCAATACAGAAACGATTGATGTTGTAAATTGATTGACTTGCTGGTGAGGTATGTTTGTTTTTTGCACTTTCCGTTCAATTTTATACGATTGCCAAACGCAAGCAAATCAATTAAACAGCAGTTTGTCGAAATATTCGGTGCCGCAGGGAAGGGATACCATCACAAATATGCAAATCAATCATAAGTTTATTGCATTTTCACGTTACGAAGTTCCAATAAATTCGTCATAAGACATTCTTATTCAGATATACCGCAGAGAGCTGTTGGTGATGAAATTTGGTTTTTTTCGGGGAAAAACGAAAATGATTTGCAAAACTCATGATTTTGATTTTCGTATTGTAATATCAAAATTTTACCTTCAGATCTACACTGAAAATCAATTTTATTGATCGGCGTGAAATTGATTTTTACACGCAATTTTACTGTTTTTTTGAGAAACAATCACAATTGATGTATGCTGCAGACCCACGACCAACAGACTTTGACAATTTTCTTTTTTGTGGGAAGATTCCAACGACGTTGAATAATTGCCATTAGAAATGGAAATTACGAGGCACAGGTCAATGCATTTAAGACAATGTGGCTAGCATTGCTAGTGGTTTCGCGATTATGTTTGGAAACAAATGAGATAAAAAAGTTGAATTGATTTTGGAGGTAACTCAATAGAGTTCAAGTTGCTTCAGATCTTCAAAATTCTCGAGTCTAGCTGAGGTAACATGTTATGTATTTGAATTGTAAACAAAAAATTGTTCTACGGTATACCCCTACCTACAGTATGCCTCTACGGTGCGGCCAGAGCCAAATACTTAGACCTGCCAGTCCCATACTACAAATAAAAATTGGGAATAAGGAAAATATGCGCAGCAATTTTTTGACTTCCACCCTTGGCCCCAAATGTCCAATAAATATTTTGAGATAACTGAAATTTCGCACGTTATTGTTTGGTCCGTTCGTTAGTTACTAAGGGAAAGTGGTCGTCAGCAATTCCTAAACATTTTCATAGATTTGCCTGAAATTTGGAATGTAATTCAATTGCCTGAATCAGACAAATTCAGACCTTAGAATGTAGGCCAATGCTGGCATCTGAACAAAAAGTGTTATGTGCACGAAAAAATCCGTTCGCTAGTTTCGGAGCCTTCAAAGCTGTCATATACAATCCTTATTCAAGAAAACGAATATTATCAATGTATGTGAGCAGAGCATGTGTATATACATAAATCACCATGATGTATGGATGTGTGAGCATGCTACTACTGAATCATTCGTGACTCGATATCAGTTCTTTTGGAAGTGACACACAAGAACTTCAATGGTTATTTTTTAATGATTCTCCAACATATGAAAATCACTAAAATGATTAATATGTGGATGTGGGCAAGCACAGCAGGCCCATATCGGAAGCTTATGTGCAAGGCAAGGATTCATGTTTATTGTTGATAGATAATTAAAACTCCTTTATTGATTTCACCAATTTATTCGTGATTCATGTTTACTTCAAAAAAATGTATGAAATCAACACACTACGCAGTGCTCTGTCAAGATTCAATTTGACGAGCGAACTAGTTTAACCGCTGTACATGCGATTGGAACGCTGAAAAGATTTCACAACAGTACCAGAACCGCGTGACCAACTAGACGACCAGTAACAAAATGCTTGGCACTCAATCTTCCGAAGGTAAAAAACTTTATTTCACCTGGAAATTACACTAATTACAGGAGTGGCGTTATCTAATATTTTAGTCTTAAAATTACCCAAGGCTTGCGTGAAGCGACAACATGTTCCTGTTTCTACCTCAAGCACTAACGGCGGTCAAAGACTAGAGTGGGCTAGCCTTCATCAGTCGTTTCCGCTAGGCTCTTCCCGAGACAGCAGTTAACTTCCTGTTGAACTAGTCTCGGAAGTTTACATTAAATGTTTGCCATCTAACGATGGAAATAATTTTGGGCATTGGTGGAAAGCTACTTTGAGAGTTACACCAAGACGTAGAAAGAACACTATACTTTGTTCTATGACTTGAAAAGATTTACGATTAGGGTGTAGACTCTGATGAAATTGTCTAAACTCATTGATGTGACATTTATTAAATGATTACGAAATATTATTGACCTCCAGCTAATGATCTTTTCGGAACCATGCACAGGCTTTCACATTTGGAGGTAGTGGATGTGAACAAATGATGCAACCATGTCGTAGGTATCGTAAATATTAGGAAGGAGGCTGCTTCAAGGAGAAGATATTGGATTCATAAACCCATAAAATCAAACATGACAAAACTAATGAAGTAGAAGATTTTGATCTGATATGATACTAGATTTGGTATACTTGTCGTATGTAAAAAGTCCATTGAATCTTTGGATGGAATAATGCAGCTAAAAGACTAAAATCTAAAATAAACACTCCAAATATGGCTGTCTGAATTATGTCATAACACTGAGATTGTATTATTGGAAACATCATTAGAGTTCAACACACCGCAAATTATAACACATTTCTTCACCTTGATCAACTACAACTGTGATGCAAAATCCGAAATAAGGTTAATATGAAAAAACCAAGTTCTGGAACATTGCGTCTATTGTACATTTTGAGATGAAATTTTAATTTTACTTTAACATTTCACCGTAACACTGGTTTGTAGAGGTGTTGGTGGTTTTTCGGTTTTGCTATTTTATTTGGTATCGAGAAAAAAAAGAAATTAAATAATTTACGAAAAAAAACACAACATTAAATCATGTAGCCGTGCACTGCTGATTTCGAATGGCAAATTATTGATTTGTCGTATCGACTGCAATGTGTATTATACGGCCAGAGAACATGTACAGACAGAGGTAGTGGATAGATAATGTGTGGTTTTCCATTGGTTCGAGTATGATTTGTACAGCAAAAAAATCGATTGGAATTTCAATGCATTTCATCACACAGATAATCGAATTTTTTTTCGTATAACGCATTACATATTGACCGGCTAATATTGCCAGTCTGACTTCCTCGAAGCACTCGAGATTAATTCGTGCAGAAGTTATACGTCCTAGAGTTGCAGTGCATTGAACTTTTGACAAACTCAGAAAAAGCTCACTCCTTGTCGGCTGTACAATTTCGTGATTGTGAAACATCAATCGAAATATGATTTGACGAAATTCTGAAATAGCTGAAGTAGCTGCAAACGCACCCACTCAAATGAAGCTTAAAAACCAGCTATTGACTTTATGCGTTCGAATTGTCCTCCGAAAGAAAAGTGCTCACTAATATAAAAGTATAGCTTCAAAATATCAACAACGCGCACTCCACGGCTCTACGGGATTTTCGTAGGTGCTTCCAAGTGGTTCTGTTAGTCTAAAAAAGTCATCTACGGAACCTTTAATTGATGATGAAAATCGTACATCGATACATCGTTTTGGCCTCTAGGACGTGCAATTCAACTGATAAGATTTTAGTAAATTTTGGCTCGGTCTTGTTTGCATAGAGAGGCTAGTTACTTGGAAGGTTGGAAGCTGGAACGGTAACTCTTTTTTGGAGGGATCCGCTAGAATCAGAATTAGCAACAGAAGCGAAGAGATTAGTGGACACTTTGAAATCGTATACAATTGTCAGGCCATGAATTCAAAAAGAATGAAAGTAAGAATTTACGTGATGAATGAGAACACGAATCCGAAAAATATTTAAAAAAAATTTATTCCAGAACGACTAAGAAGTTTCCTCTTTGTTGATTATGTCTTGAATTCCTTTACAAAAAGCTTCGATCGACTTAATTTCTGTTATACCCAATTTTCTCTTGTTCGATATTTCAATGGTGTCAGTGTTCGATTGAGGACGAATTTCTAAATGGTTATCATCGATTAGTTTGTTCAGATCTGCTCTGTTCGTCTGTTTCATAAGTTTCGGCAATTTCATCATCACCGACGCACGAATCGTATTGCCCAGATTCGTTGGACATAGCGACACGAATCCAAGTTTTTTACTAACATCCACCTGGAATTTAAGCGGACTCGCACCCTGTGTGACAGCTTCAAGTGCTTCTTTCATTCGTCTGTAAACAACTTGTATTTTGCTTCCACTTTCCATTGAAATGAACCTCAAATGGTCCTCTTCGTTTATCCAGACGAAAAATGTTTCATTTTGATTGATATAAACAGCTCTACCTTTCGGCCAATGTTGAGTAGCTCCGACAGATTCAAGAAATTTATCACCGAACTCAAGAATGTAGTTTTTGTCAATCAATTCCTTCTTCTTGTCTTTGTCCATAGTTTCCAATTCATACCAGTTACCCGCGACATCTCCCGTGGTCAATTTGTTTTGGAAAGCTGTTTTTATCTGTGCGCATAGTGTCTTTAGATCGTTCTCGTTCATCTTTGGAACTAGAGGAACTGGAGGAACGTTCTCAACATTTCGAACACAACGTATTCTCGTCCATAGAATGTACTGGTCTTTTTGAACAAAGTCCTTGATATTTGATGGATACCCCCAGTCCAAAGCTGGATGCTCAACGGTACCGGATATGTCGAATCCATGATAATCAAAAATGATTGGTTTGAACAAATCTCCATATGTTCCGTATGCACCAGCGTCTGTTGCGTAAACACCTACTGTTGACTCAGGTATATCCAATCCACTGCAAATACAATCAAGAAATGAAGTGCTATCACTGGGACCAGCTTTTTGATTCTTGTATTTTCCATAAATAACATCTGTCAAATGTTTTTGTAGCAGAGATTTTGGTGTAGGATTCTTTGATTTGTCGACAAATTCTTCGATCGCTTTTAATTTTTCGGATTCGTTTAATGACTTAAATGCGCTTGGAACTACTGTGGCATCCTTTTTCCATGCACCATCCACTATTTGACTATGCCGAGCAGAAATCTGTCGTTGAATTTTACTACTACCACCAGCCGTATTAGTACTAATGCCAATTTTTTCGAATGCGGCTACTTGAGCAGGATCCAAAGATCCCTTAGTCTTCAGTTCCAGCAATATTTCTCCCATGGCAAGTAAGTTCTCTTTCAGTAGCTCGTATTCCGTTAAGCTGGGAACACAATCGGTGATGCGGTCTTGAATGAATTTGATGGACGACTTGGGCCGATTTCCTTTCAGTTCGTATAATTTCAGAAAAACTCGGGACAACGATTCAACTGCACCAGAATCTTGTAAATATTTGCGGAATTCATCACGATCGTAATTCACGGGCATAGTTTAGTTATTTAGTTATTAGTGGAAATTTAAACGTAAAAATTTAGAGACGAAAAATTTTGGGTTTCTCTGTTCAGTGCAGAATTCAATTGAATGATAAGGCTACTTCGTCAAAATTAGAGTGGCTGCAAATTCTGGTTACTTAGATGGTTCCATGCATTAACTCTATTGTCGAAAGTGCACAACCAAAGAACCATAATGTCTAAGGTTATCGTGAAAATATTGTTAATTTGATAAATTTGAATAAAATCGATAACTAGCCTTTTATCCGAATCCCATCATAGGGTTGGATTTCAGGTTACTCTTAAGTTGGATAAAGCTCAGAGTGATTCACAAAACTTTTTTTTTCCTAAAAATTAAACGATCGTGTGCACGATTTTATGAATTTCAAATCATGGATAGATCATGGATTTGGATAGAGATCCAAATAGAGATGTTACACTGAATGCGTTCTGTGCTGTTGTCGAACTGTTTCCTGTTTAAATTTTCCTAAGCCTGGGGCGAACAATCGGAAACATATTTTAGAATGTGACTTGGTCCCAGGCAATGGGGTAAAAGAAGAAACTAATTTGCTACGCAACACTTTCAAATGATTTTTCCTCCATGTTCATGACCATTGCATGGAGTTAGCAACATGAGTAGCAATCACCTCGTCCCTTGACTAACAAAAGTTGAACCAAAATACCTCGAAATTCATCAAAATTTTCTAGAGCTTGTCTGATTCATTCGAAAGCGGATCACCAGTATACCAGATAAGGTTCGCGAAGGTTATTTAATTTGTAGCCGTTGGTATATGACACACCACGCGAGTCAGTGCTGATTGGTGAGTGTAGACCACACGCTTGACGTGAATTCCGAACCACGCCTATAGGTTAGCAAGCTTTTAAGATTTTCCTTTGATGCTCGTTATACCTTCGCCTAAAGTTAGAGTCAGATATATTGTACACAGAATTCGTCGTGAATGGGTCTCGACATACATGCCACTCTTCTGTGTACGGTTCGGTGAAGGCACCAAACACCTAAAATACCCCGATTTTGAAGCTTGGGTATGCTTGGGTGTTCTATGCAGAATTGGTCCTCACTGGGACTAAACCCGTTTTATCCCTTCCACGAAGGTTGCTCTAAGAAAAATCTAGTCACTGGACAGGTCATCTTACCCTTTGGTTCTGTCAAATTATTTTTTCAATTGTTGGAAAGACTGACTTCGGGAGAGGGGTTCTTAGAGCAACGATCTAGGCAAAATAATCGCCAAGAGCGGTTTGACGTGATTTCGGGGTGTTGGCAAATGGTATATTTTAGGCATATCTGCACATATCACCAAAAAATGAACATTGCTAGGAGTAAAGGACACCTAGAGGATCTCTAAAAACCATGTCGTTGTGTCTGAGCTGATCCTTCCCCATACAACCTTTTTCCATTTCAGCTTTATTCCATACAATTCCATACAACAGTTGAGACAAAAATTGAAAGGAACGAAAAACCTTTTCTTTTTTTTTAGATTTATCAGTTTGGGATGACAACTTTCGTAGTCACGAAACACAGATCTATTGATCCTCTGTTTCTCTCCCAGTCATCATATAAATCATGGTAGCCTTCCTGTCGCCGCTAGTAACCTTTCTAATGCGTCAGGTCCCAGAGCAGCAGCTTCTGAAGGAGCCACCTCATAGTCTTCCAATGTCCTACGTCTTAGTTGAATGAACTTTGGGCAATCACATATCAAGTGAGCGCCCGTCTCTTCTTCGAAATTGCAGGAACACCTCGGAGTATCCGAGAACCTCAACTTCTTCAGCTCACAATGTTCGGTAATCGCTCCTACCACCCTCCTAATGCGAATTCGGTCGATTCTGAGCAAGTCATGAGCCCATCTGTTGTCGGGTCTCGTAAAGAAACGTTTCGTGTGAACGCCTCCTTCATACGCTTCCCAGCGTTCTGCGTGTTTACGCTTCACCCAATCATCAAGAGCTTT
>JANTFA010134602.1:0-13131 GCA_026413405.1 Phytosciara flavipes
TCGAACACTTGCTTAATTAAACAATTTCACGGAATTTTTGTAATAAAATGAAAAAATTCAATTGCTAATCACTTTAGAACAATAAAATGAAAGTCAAAACACTTAAGTGAACCGTTAAATTATCCGAATAAACAGTCTTTGAAGTGTTTCTGTATCACATATTTTCGGTGAATATGACCACCACTCATAGGCAATATGCATTTTGCATATAGTCCGACGACTTAATCATAACAAAAAGTCTCGTTGGTATTTTCGGACACCAAGAAAACCGCAGAATTAGTTACTAAAAGTCGTGTTTCAATGTAAATAATAATTGATAAAAAGAACTGCACAAGTTTAGGGATTTTCAACTAGAAAATAGAACAGTTTGGATCACCCACAGACAATTCTTCAGATAGAAAATTCACACTTTTCCATACGTGGTGCCAATGATTCATGAAATAAAATGACAAAACTCTCCTCGTGAATCGAATTTTATGATCAATCGTATGTTAAAAGCTCTCAATTATCATTTAAAAATATTCAACCACCGTCATTTCGTGTTATTGATTAATTGATTTTACTTGTAATGTCGAAGTGTCCGAGGACTGGTACAACCACCCTATATTTAGATGTGTGCATGTACACCATATAAACACAGTGTACATTTTGAAATTGAGTGCTGCACATGAGTATAAAATGTTTTTTTTTCTTGTGTTGTGCAATGTCATTATGGAATTTTGAATTAACTTCATATCGTTTGGTTACATATTATTTTATCTCTCTCTATATATGTAGGTATAGCCAGCAATAATGATTTACAACATTATAATTATTTGTAGGTAAAGTCGCTGTGTCGCTTTGATCACGTTCTCCGGGCATTCGTATAGCAGATAGCAGAAAAGTCAGTGAAACATTCCCAATCGGTTCAGTTGTGACAGGGATGTGTGTTGGAGCGAGGGGCAGATATTTGTAGAAGCTCCTTCGTCATTCTAAAGAAAATCCATAGGAAATCCACGGGCAATCCTTTGAAAATTACTGGCAATCCTTGAGAGCCTTGGTAATCCTTCAAAACTGATAAATCCGTTGATAAAATCTCCAGAAACTAAAGAAAATTCTTCGGAATCGGTGAAAACTTTTAAAAATTTAAGGAAATTCACTTAAAATAACGAAAAAAATCTTCGGTTTCGTCCGAAATTCTTAGTTTTGTCAAGAAATCTTCATTTTTAAAAGGAAAATTCCGAATTTTCACATTTTCCGAACATTTCTCATTTTAGCGTAATTCTCTCACTTCAGAGACAATCCTCGAATCGGATGAAAATCCTCAGATGATTGCCCTTTTCTGGAAATCCTTTGTCAATGAAATTTACAAATATCTGCTCCTCGTGTTGGAGGGAACAAGTCCTAATGGGCAAATGGATTGGTTTCCGAATTTAATCGGTCGCTTTTGTATGCCAACAATTTTATTAACTCATTTAAAGAATGTGGTCAATCTTTTTTGTTAATCACCTGAGAAAACCCAGAACTAAACGGATTTTTTTTCTCACAAAATAAATCTTCAACCTCTTTAGATTTACAAAACAAACATTCTTCTCTGAGTTGAAGTTTTATTTTTAATTGAAGAATCGAACCAGAGTTCGGGTCACAAATAAAAACCTGTAACATCAACGAACAACGGAACACTGCTGTAAATGGAATTACCTCCATTACCTCTTACATTGTACATTACTTCTGTTACTTCTTCCCTCCTAAATGTTAGTGTTCCATGCCAAATCTTGTACTTCATTTGTTCTACTAAATATTTTGGTTTATAAGAGAACTCTAGAGCTCATTGAATTGTTGACGTAATAGTCAATAACAGATGGTTGGAAGGTGCCTGTAGCATTGGTTTAGCAGATGAAATCCCCACAAGTCATTCGGTAAGAAATCATCGTAAGTCATGAAATTCACGATAAGTCATCCGGCAATTCCATAAGACACAAAAAGTCAGGATGCGAAGAGACTATTACATACTAGTCAGAAGGAATATAATAAATGAAAATGAAAATCTGATTCAAGAAAGAGGAGAAGGTTTTAGCCAATGCAATAAAATCGAAATCCTTGACGGAATTCCAACCGACGTATGATACCTTATTCCTTAACACCACTGTGTAGTATCAGTGTAATATTTGTAGTAAACCCATTAGATTGGCAACGGTTCGACAGAAATGCCTGTCCAAACAGAAGCGAATAATTACAGACTGGCTGTATGAACAAAACATAAAAAATAAAATCCCGAAACGAAAGAGAGAAGAAAAACACAAACACACAAAATTATTCCACCTTCACCTGTTCAATTTTCATCGTAAATTGCACTGCAAACATTAATAAAAATTATCGTGCATCGTGGGAACTAGCCATCTTGCATCATCAATAAAGTAAACAAAAAGAAAATTAAAAAATTACGTTGACATATAAATTGAATCGGGTTGTGTTGTATACATATACCCAACCGAACAACAACCACACAACAAAAAAAATGAAAAATAAAATACAGTAATCGGTACCACCGAAAGTTGTAATGTTCCTCATGTTACATCTTCTACATTTTTCAGGTGGATTGGAAAAAAAGTGCTCCACACGCTTTTCAGAACCGTATTTAAGCGCATAAAACTTGTGTGTGTGTAATTCGGAGGTATACGGAACAGAAAAATCAAAATACGAATTTTTTCTTGCCTTTTTGCCCGTTCGTTTTGTCGTTTTTAAATATATATAATAAATCCAGTGGATTTGGTTGTTTTAAATCATTTTAAATTCAAAGAGCAGCGGCCATTATTTGAAAATAAGCGTCACATCATGATGTGAAACACGGTGGTAAAACACAAGCTAAGGGAAAAATAAATCTTCGGATAATAAATAACAGAGCCATTCAAACAGAAAATAAACATAAACTTTAGAAAGACAAAAGAATATCATTGAGTGGATTTTAAGTAGTATTTTGATTGTTCTTTTATTCATTTGAAATCAGCATAAATATTGCCAGTTTAGTTTTTATTATTATTTTTCTTTGCTGGTTCCGTTCCGTTCCGTTCGTTGTGTTCGTTGGTTGGTTTTTCCTTTTTGCAACCAGTAAGTGCTACGGTGGTTTGTTATTATTATTAATATTTGTTCTTTTTATTGATCGCTTCTTTTCTCCTTCTCTCTAAATAATATCCATCCAACAAGAATTATTATTATTCACCTTTTAAAGAGGGACATGCATTTCATATAACACTCGATCGCTGCAATTTTGTATGTTCAATATTCATTATAAGTTATGGTTCGTTCGGTGTGAACTTCATAGTTAAATGAATTAGCATAAATTCAATTAACAATTTCAGTGTTCTTTTAGACCCGTACGAAGTACGATGGTCTAATGCATTCACTCTTTCACGTTTGCAATAAATCGAACTCGAGCCCCTGAGTAAAGGCAAACCTTCTGTGTTACCATCAGATGTCAAATCAGCAATGAAAAAAGTCTGGCCGTGAAGAAGATTAACTTGAGTAAAACAGAACCAATCTTCTATTCAATTCAATTCATCAAAACAAAAAGGACTTCTCGTTGTCTTCCTCGATTCGTATTCACAAATGCTAGTTTAACTTCGAATATGCGCAAAACCGGTCGAGCCGATCCATAGACAAGGATTAGTGCTATTTTCGAGGTCTGAATGAGGTTTCTCATCACATTTCCCCGGTAGTATTGTTGGTACAGAGTTAAAAAATGGCGCAAATGAAATGGTATTGACTATACACTATTTGGATTGGGGAAATCAGAGCCTATATGGAAGCCCAAATCGAGCTTCTTGTGACGCTACAATTTTCTTGTTAATATCTCGAATGATTTTCATCCGCTTTTCATGAATTTCTTTTTTGTTCGCAAGGTAAAGACGACGATGAAGCGGTACTAAAGTTTCCGGTGACCTAAGAAAATGACCAACAGCCGTCATCTTAGATTTTAAAGTTTTAAAGTTTTTCACGAGGGGTTGCTCAATCTGATTAACAGCTTGTTAATTCAATGTTAATCAGGTTAATCTCTTGTTAATCTCTATGGAAAAAAGGAGTGAGCACCCCTCGGTTTTTTAAGGATGTTTCATCCGGATTTCGTGTCAAAAAAATGTTGTTAGAAAGGTAACGAAAACGGTGAAGCAGTAGAACTGTTTTCGGGTTATTTTGAAAATGGCCATCTTGGGTTCTAGCATTTTTCACATATACCTTTCGTCAATTTCCCCTGAATTTGGTGAATTTTTTTCAGAAATTAATTTTCAAATTGGATCAAACTGAATGATTCAAGGTTGCAGTGCTGCAAAGTAGTTTTAAGACGTATGTCTTCTATAATAATTGTACACAACTCGTGCGGGTCCCCCTTATGTTGTTACTATTCGATTGAATAATTTAATTATTAGACACATATATAGAGGTGGTTTGGTAATTCATCCATGTTTTATTCGTCGTTAATTGATTGCAATAATTTAATTAAAAGTTGAAAGAAACCATAACGACATTGGAAGAGAACAACAACAAAACTGTACGAAAACAATTTAAAGATTCAAACATGCGTACCGAGGCGGTACAACAAATCAATCGTGGAATGTAGGAATGTATAATTCTTGTCGGGTCGTCTGCGTTTTCCATGGTCAGTGTTTTAGGGAGTTGGTAACTGAAATTTTGTTTTTGTTTCGTTCAGCTTATATGGAAGCAGTATAATACGAAGCGGTTAAATATTTATCTTTGACAAGGACCAAACATTGGCGTGCGCTCTAACTTATATGTTGAAATTAATGAAGTAGCAGATTGTTCATCGAACATTAGAAATTAGTTTGACTGAAACAACACAGTAATTGTGTTAACGGCCAGGCCACACCGTTGGTAAAATGTTGATGAGCTTTGAGACATTGCACACTTCCCAGTCGCCAGAAACTAAACTGGAAATTCTGAGATGAAGTAATTTCCTCCAATTCGCCCTACCGAAATCATCTCTGTTTCATTTATTACTCATCATCGAAGCCCACTTGATAAATTTTGGTAATTTGATACTTTAAAGAGAGTGGACATGTATTGCAACTTCCACACACAATGTCCTTGCAGCAAGAACTAATTTGAAACGATCGAATTATTGAGAAATACAGAAGCAAATTATGCGACGTTTGAACTTCCACGTTCTTATTGTAACGAAACGAGAGACGAAGAGGGAACGAGTGAGATAGAAAATATTGTTTACAATGAGTAGCATTGTAAAAAAGCTAGACTGCATGTTTGTTCATATGTTGTATGTATTTGGCTAAAGGTAAATTTACTTTTACATTTATACAAAAATAACATGCATGCACCTTGACAATCATTAATTCTTTTAAGAAAAGTCACTTGTCTTACCTATATCAATGTATGTAACCTGCAGAGTTGAGGTTTTACTTACAAAAAAACTTCTTTTTTTCTCATTTTATAATTTGTTTGTTCATTTTCATATTATAATGCGTAGGCATAATGATATAATGTAATGGTTGTAATAAGAGACATTCTTTAAGTAAAAAAAAACCATTCAATAATATTATGTGCTACCTGACTATTTAGCATTAACATAAACTTGTGTGTGAAACTTTCGAGATGGAATACAATTATATTAAGTTTTCTATTTGAATATAATATGTTTTCCGTTGCTTTAGGATGAAAATTGTTTTTTTTTGTTGAATTTAATGAAAAGCTTGAGAACGACATTATTTGCAAAATAGGTCTCCATTATGAATATGCTGCATAGAATCTCGCAAAACATTCGAAACAAATGTTCAAAGTATATCTAGATGAAGGAGGATTGTGGTGATATGAAAGAATAGGTCCGATCATTAAGTTGTATTCTTTTCACGTTAATTAATGAGTTCAACGACAAAAGTCAACAATGAGCTCAGGTTTAACAGTTAAATGCATTTTTCAACTAATGAAGTAAAAGATTTGGTTCAAAACTATGCAGAGAAGAATTTTAACGAATTAGCCCACATATTTGACAGCTCTTAATTTCTATGGCTTTGTGGACATTGTTTCGGTGACATTTCTTGCCACATACTTACAAAGACTAGAATGTTACTTTAAAATGGCGCGAAATTTAAAACAGAACAGTTTTCAATTTCATCATACTTCAGCTCATTGCGACGGATAGGAGTGTTTGATAATAAATTTCTTGATTGTTTCACCATTACAAACCGTTCATTGAATTGTTGTTATCCAATGTTTTTGACGGTTAAAGTGAAACCGGAATTCAGACAGTCATCCATTTTCGTTATCTTAATGTTGGTTTGTATTCAGTTTGAATCATTTTGTGTCTTAGTTCGCTTTTGAGTTTTCTGGGAAGTAAAATAACTTTAACAAATCACAATAATTCAAAATGAATGAGAACTGCGTTTGTCACTCATTTTCCTTATCATGTCAGAAATATTGACTTGTTCAACGATGTCAATAAGTTAATTGTAACTCAACCTGAAATGAATGAAATATTTTGACGACATCATGTAATCCTAATCATCTGCAGAAGGATGTCAAGATGATTCACCCAATTAAGAGCAATCATCACTGAGCTCAAAATGTAGCCTACATCGTGGTGTTTCGTATTTGGTTTTCGTTGATATCCTTTCAAAGAAAACCTTTTTCAAAAATGTAAGCCCATTATTTTCTCCGCAAATGTGTTAACTTTCAACGAAAAATAGATTTGCTTGTGTGTGTTTCACCAGCACTGAGAAATGTTAGCGGATTATGAAAATTTCGGAAATCCGCTAATATTTCTCTGCACTGGTCAAGCTGATACAAGCAAATCTATTTCTCAAAGAAAGCTAGCACATTTGCGGAGAAAATAATGGTCTTACATTTTTGAAAAATGTTTTCTTTAAAAAGATATGAACGAAAACAAAATACGAAACGCCACGATGTAGGCTACATTCAGAGCTCAGTGGTGATTGCTCTTAAAATGGAAGAGTAGCTCTGTAGCTCTTAAAGTGGCTCTGTAGTACTTATATAGATCTGTGGCAAATTCAACTGTCAGAATTTGTGGGTCAAAAAAGGTGTAGGATCTATTTGAAAACAAAATGGTGCCACTTGGTAATTTAAACTGAAGGTGATGCATGGTAACAAGTTTAGAAAGTAACAGAGTTAATGACAGCGAAACTCAACAACTTCTCAGTCAAATCTAGCACTTCCCACTAAAAGTGAATAATATATTTGTGATCTGAAGCAACGGAAGAAGGGATCAAATGAAAAAAAAACATTTCCAAAGTAAATTTGCATATTCTCATCGTGAAGATGATCAAGCTTAGGGGATATACACCAGTCGTACATTTGACACATCAAAAATGTACATTTATGGAGTTTATCAACGGTTTTAAACATCTACGACAACACTGAATCCCGAGTGACCTTTATGGACATAAACTATACAAAAAATTGCACACCAATTCGAAAATGTGACACGAGTACAAGAAACACTAAAAATTCAACAAATTCCTTTCAGACAAACATTCACTCAACAGTCAATATTTCACAGATAAAAAAGTTTTTTTTCCCATTTCAAATTAATAATCGTTGCTACCAATCTCTCCACGAAAATCATCAATATTATCGATAACTCGATACACAACACACACAATCAACTTACGATCGATATAAATGAATTTGATATTTAAACAAAAAATCATCACCGCACCATAAACAATTTTTTCTTTTCATTTAATTAAGTCGACGAGAGAGGGAGACAGAGAAACCGAGACGACGACGACGACGACGATGATGAACAAACCAAAAGCGAAGGAAAAAAAACTTCTCAAATAATTTCTGATATTTTGACGGGCAACATAATTTTTATCAGTTAAAAATTAACATAATTTTAAATAAAACCATTTCATTATCATTCGACCATAATTCACGTGCGCGCTACGTTGTGTGTGCGCTATACAAACCTCGAATGTAAAATGTCCGAAAAAACATGTGTATTTCAATGTGTAAATGTTTAACATAAATCTGTATTAATTAATTAATTTTTATGAAAGACATTTATTACTTATTCCCTCTGTCTCTCTCTCAGACTATAATACAATCTTAATGGAAATGATCCTCACTTAGTGGCATTTCTACTATAATTAACAAACGAAAAAAAAAAGTTTTTTAGTTTTCATAAAGATAAGGAAAAAAAATCTTTCTGAGAAATCAATTTGGAAAAAAAAGAAGTTCATTCGTTTTTATTATATGTTAACAAGTCGACGAAAAGAAACCAACCAACAGATAAAAAAAAGGAAGAAGAAAAAAAACCATACGGCGATCTACAGAAGCGAATGTATAAACTTTTATAAAGTGGATTAAAAGATAACGCTGAAGTTCCACCGGTTTTTCCTTCATAAATATTCCAAAAAAAAAAAAATTCATAAAAGAAAAACGTTATTGCTGTGTTGCCAGGAGTCACTCACAACCACTTGAATTGAAAATAATCAGTAGGAACGAACGAACAAAAGAAACCATCCAAAGCACCCACCCACCCGAATCCAAGAAACAAACTTTTTATTCCACGAGATAAACTTGTGATAAATCTGAAATGTGTCCCTGCTATTCATTACAATAATAATGGAATTGATGGAAGTAAAAATGGTTCGGCGGAAAAGTTCCTCAGTGTTCGGATAATCATGAATGATACGCGCAAACACTGTGCATACATTCTGTTGATTCGAAAAATGCAAGAACGACAACCAAAAAAAAAGACAAACCGGGACCAACCAACGAAACAAAAAAAAGTCATCTCTCAAACATGATCATTTCACGCTGCGAAAGGAGCGGTCTTAGTGAAAATATCTTTCAGTGAGTATATAGATCTTTTAAGATTAGACCGTAATACCTATATACGTACTCACATATATGCATAATATTACTGCGTCCACCCCGGGATACATAATAATAAGTGAATAATGACATTTTATATGGATGTGGACAGTAATACACAAGATAAAAAAACCAACAACCACAGATTTGAAGACAATAAAAAAAAAATCTCAAAAAAATTATTTTTTTTTCGAATAAAAATGCTTAAATGTTCCGAGTCCACCACACAATTCCAACTGAACATGGACGCTTGACTTATGTATTATTGTTTGCAATGCAAACTTCTAAGAATAACTGCGAAAAATAAAAAAAGCGCCAACACAAAGAACAGAACTCTCCAACAAGACTTGTTTGGAAAAAATGTTTCCATTGAGAAATTTGTTGAGCTTTATAGCAGTCAATTGTCCATACACTTGAACATAAATTGTCGTTTCACAGCCGTTATGATTGTTTGAAATCTGCTTCGAATGTGGCACTTCAACTGGTGAAGCAACAAAAATGAAAAACTCTATAGAAAGAACTTAGTGTAGTCCCACAGACTTCCCCGGTTCCTGCTAGTGAAACGAAAATTCTTCGAATTTAAACTAGCTAGCGTATGTTGATTTGTTGAACATAACGACCACGGTCAATCTGACCAATTGTGGAAAAACCACCTGACCTGGCCTGAATCTGTACAATACAAATTTAGATAACATGAAATTTCCAAATACGCAAAAATTTCCCTCGTTAAATGCAAGGATAGAATTTCAGGTCAATACAGACCGGAGTCATTTCACTATCTATGACACAGACATATCAAAAATATGGTGGAACTACTTCACTACGGCACATACACATTAAGAAACCCCAAACATTCTGCCGTACTTTGCATAAGAAACTAGTCAACAAGTTTTAACAATAGAATTCTTTTATTAAAATCGGGTGACTAGTTTCTTATGCAAAGTACGGCAGCATTGAAATAGAAAGTGTTACAGCAGCTCAATTGCTTATTGTTGGATCACCCCACCAAAGTGAAGATTGTGGGTTCGTATTCCACCTCAGTGAGTTTTTCATTTCAAACTGCATCACTACGACATTCACTAAGAAACTACAAACATTGAAATGGAAAATGTGATACAGTAGCTCAATTGGTTAGAACATCACCACGGCAAGGTGAAGATTGTGGGTTCTTATTCCACCTACATCAATTTTTCATCTCAAGCACACTACATACCATACTCGTAAAAATGAGAAAAGCCCTACCTTAAAAAACTCAGAATTTCTCTTCATCTGAACATAAACTCCGAGTGGCACAAACAGCCATGGAACGGAATTTGCTTGGAATTACGTTCAGAGACAGAAAGACCAATCAATGGATTTGACAGCTAACAAAAGTCGTTGATGTCATGGAAAGAACAGCATCTCCGAAGAGGATTTGGATAGAACACATTGCAAGGAGGACAGATCGACGTTGGAACAAAACAGTTATGGACACTGGAGACCATCTTACCCAACAGACCAACAGAGAAGCTTGTGGTTTAGATGATGTTCATAACTGAGGAGACTTGAGGAGCCAGACTGAGGAAATTCAGGTCAGGTTTGTTACTAAACTCATTGGTTATCGATACCCAAACGCCTGACATTTGTACGGTTTGGGGCACAGCCGTAAAGAACAAGTGATAAAAAGATGGAATAATTTTCAAGCCAACACTTCTCAAAAAAATTCTTGAATGATTCTTTGAAATTTAGTGAAATCAGCAGATGCCCATCGGTAAACAAAGTAAAGATTGTCGTTCCTTAAATCTCCTAGCAATCCACCGAAATTCCCTAATTAAAAGCCACTCACAAAAACCACAATGACCACCTTTTAAAATCACCCAAAAACACACAATTATGATTGCATAATGGCACCAGAGGCTCGTGGTCGTGTAATTTTTACCAACAACAACAACAAAAAAACCAAAAATATTTTCTTCTTTCGTCAATTTTCATATCACAATAAATTGCTATGCCCATCAATTCCGAATTCATACACCCGTTGGATCGAATATAAATTATCTCAACGTTGAAAAGTTGTAAGTGTAAGCGACAGGTGTATGTTCTCCGTGTGATTAAAAAGTCAATAAAAAATTTAATTACCCAAACATTTGTTTAAGAAAATTGGTAAGTAATGCGGTATGTGTGTACGTTGATATATATACGTAACACTCACACACACATCCAAACATTAACAATACTTTAATGGAATAATCGACGATAAATTTTATTTTATTGCCTTGAAACTAATTGCACTTTGAAACAATTGAAAATATGAATTTTCCATGCATAATCACATCGAATGATTTATGCGCTAGTGCATCTGATTCTGAAATTATAAACATTTAATAATATCGACATCCGAAGTTGTGTAATTATTATTTAACTAATTTCCATAATAATAATAAGTTTTCCATTTAAACACATTTTACACTTGAACACTCCACAAATGCACATTATGGGTGTTCTTCAATTTTTTAGGCCATCGCAATAACAATTGATCCGGAATGAAGGAGAAAAAATGCCGACAACAAGCATAAGGGGACCCGCACGAGTAATGTACACGACATATAAAATGCATAAATTTTGAAACTCCTCAGCAACATTGCATCTTTAAACCATTCCATTTGAACTCATCCCTTGTCAAAATTGCTTACAGCAATTTCCATAGTCCCGTACGAAGACTAATTTGAAAATTAAACTCCAAAGGAAATTCATCAAAATCATATTGAAGTTACTTGAGATATGGCTAGACAACACAAAAATCCAAAATGGCGACTGGCGGCCATTTTCTTAAGCCATCGAAAACAGGTCTATCACTTTACGACCATCATTACCTTCCAAAGAAAAAATTACGAAAATAGGATGAGATTTACTCGAAATACAGGCAGAAAATACTAAAATTTAAAATGGCGGCTGACTGTCATTTTATTAGGTCACCGAAAACAATATATTACCGATTCCGATTTGTCGTTACCTTTCAAACCAAAAAAAGTTTACGAAAATCGGATGAAATTTACTCGAGATGTTGACAAAAAAAACACTGTACGCCCGAGTAGCTCAATTTAAGCTCACTCTATGGACTCTAACTTCCAAGATCCGAGCTTGAGTTTCGCGTTTGACAAACTTTTGATACAGTCAATACATTTCATTTGCACAGTCTATGATTTTTCTGCGAGCAATACCGCCGGTAATATATGCGAGAAACCTCAACTCGACCTCAGAAATAGCAAGCACTATTTCGACCATATATTTCGGGATCGGCTTGACCGATTTTGCTCATCTTCGAACAAGAACTAGCATTTGCGAATACACAGATTCGTTTCGTTTTACTCAAGTTATCCGGTTCACGGGTAGACAGACATTTTTTGAATGCTGATTCGGCATCTAGCGGTGGCCACAAAAGGTTTCCGCTCATTCAGGGATGATTCGAATTCGACATGTTACAAACGCAAGAGTGAAAGCAGAAGACTCACGTACACTTCGTACGGGTGTAAGAATTGGAAACAGATTTTTGGCTTCGATGCAAAACGATCGAACGGAACCCGACCAAAACAAGCAAACTTTTGTGTGTGAAAAATTATAATTTTTTTTGGCGAAACAACAAAATTATATCACAAAATTCTAATCAATTTAATGTGCAACACTTTGTGTTTGTATAAAATAGCATGTGTGTTACATTAATTGAATTAATTAAAATTGAATGCTTGACTTACAACGGAAAAATCATGAAACGTGCCATGATCATATATTATCTCTTCACTGTGTGTGCATGATTATGCTTCCATCTTTATACGTGTTGGCTGTTCTGTGGAGTTTTTTTTCTTCCTTTTTTTTTGGTAGTTTATGTTTGGATATACGATCGTGACAACAAAATATATAAAAATAATTGAAACGCAACCACACAGTTATGACTTACGACATCCCATTCATTTTTATTATTATTCATCGATAAAACATTTTCGGATTTTTTTTCCATAATTTTTTTTTGGTTATTATTGTTCTCGTAGATAGATTATGGATCGAAATAAGGGATTCGGTTTAATGACAACGAATGACTCAATATTTCTGGAGTCTGGTTTAATAGGCTTTTAAAACAAAAAAGAAAATGTTTGTGATGGGTGGAAGGGTGCTCTACTTAGATTTCATAAAATTCAAATATACTTGACAACGAACTGACAGCTCTGAATACAGTCAGTTTCGAATGTCAAAGTGGCACCATTTTTCAAATAGATTTCGCGCCATTTTAGAGCCACAAAATTCTGACAGCTAAGG
>JANTFA010134613.1:0-13130 GCA_026413405.1 Phytosciara flavipes
GTGGCAGCGAATGTACGATCCGGATAATGGTCGTATCTACCTTGGACTCGATGAAATTTCTCGGGATATCTCGTTGTCTGACTTGAGGTCGAAACTGAGTATCGTCTCACAGGAGCCGATTTTGTTTGACCTAACAATTGCGGAGAATATTGCGTATGGTGACAACTCGCGAGTGGTCGATATGATTGACATTATCAGAGCGGCAAAGACAGCAAACATTCATGACTTCATCGTTTCATTGCCAATGGTAAAGAATTTTGAGCCACATCGACCATCGCAGCTTTGATTTTGAAGCTTTGTGTGATAGAGCTCGAGTCCATGTTGAGGCTTCAAAAATCGAAGTTGTAACGGATTTCGATTCCTCATACAATTCCTGAAATTATTCCGTGAAATCTCATTTTCATTTTCTCCGCAGGGCTACGAAACAAAGTTAGGATCGAAGGGAACTCAATTATCGGGTGGTCAAAAACAAAGAGTTTCCATCGCCAGAGCTCTTGTTCGTAATCCCAAAGTATTACTGTTGGACGAAGCAACATCAGCATTGGACATTGCCAGTGAAAAGGTCGTTCAAACTGCATTGGATATTGCTCGAACTGGCAGAACATGTCTCGGTACATTTCATAGGATCCATTTCATCATTGACGTCCGTTAACTTTGATCATTCTGTGTTTCTAGTGATTGCACATCGATTGTCGACGATTCAGAATGCGGATCTCATTTGTGTCATTCAGAATGGATCCGTGTGTGAACAGGGTACGCACAATCAATTGATGGCATTGGGTGGATTGTATTCGAGACTGTATTCGATGCAACCAAGCGTGGAATGAGGATGGGACAGATTCTAATAAAACTTCAACAAAAATATCAAGCTTCTTATTGTGACAAATACTTTGCAAATAAAAATTCGTGAGAAAGCGTGGGGTATGGTTTTACGTGTCTCTCTATAGTCTATTGCACCGAAAGGGAAAGAGAAAACACACGCAGTTTGTATGCTGAAGGCTTTATTCTTTTGGTGTGCTAGACTTCAATTTAGAGTATCGACAATAGATGGGCATACCAACAAATAGCAGCGCCATCTATTATCCTTACGAACAATTTCTCAAAACTTCGTTATTTTTTACACTGTTGAGGACGTCTAACTTTCTGCAGACATTCTGTTGAACAAATCGGAACACAGGGTTCACCGCCGTCAATACGAGCATATCCCCTTTTACAGTAACAATCCTTTATTGGTAGCAACGACATCAGTACACATGGTCCCGACAGAACTGTTTGACAAAGTGTTTGGCAATCGGACGTATTCTCAACATACTCTTCGTTGGGCCTTAATGCACAATTCTCTGCAGAAAAGATCATCATTTTTTGTTATAGTCATCGGAACACTAATTAATTTTTCAAACCCTTAGATGGTGGATATCGCAGCACGCACTGCTTACTGTTTATCGGGACACATTGACCATTTTCACTGAGTCTCGCATAGCCCTTAACGCAATCGCATCCAGTGTTAGCCTTTTTATTGAAAATTGTGCATCGTTGTCCATAATTTTGGCACAAATTTCCACAAGGACTTATATTTTCGCTGTATGCTTCGTTGGCACGGTCACATTTAATTGGCTGTGTGGGATCAATGGCATGTGACACAAACACAAAATGCACAACAGCTAGCAACAAAACGGAGAAAGTCATCTCGTTGACGTTATAAGGCACACTTGATTCGACTGATGATTGAAACTTCTACGCGCTTGTTTATAAGCTCCGTTTGTTGATTCAGTAGACTCAGTCAGCTATAACATTTGCGCTGAACAAATACCAATGTGCTCAATATTAAAAGCGTATCCGTGAAGTATTTATTCAGTTGGCGATGGTTTTTTTTTGCCCTGTATATCAACCTCTCCCTGTTAACCACTTAAATCCATGGCATCCATTTCAGTATGACGAAATGTTAGCGACCTTCTCACATACAAAGAGGGACCTATTTAGTAAGTTCTTGACACACTGTGTCAGACACAGTATGTATCTTTCCGATATATAAAATTAAGTTAAGTGGGACAACAAATCAGCGTAATGCAACGAACATTTCTACCCCAACTACAGAGAGAGCTTGAAGAATAGGTGATCATGTCAGTGGAAGCGCAGAGACTTTAGGATTAGTATACCGTTTTCAAGTCTGGAGACGATTATTTTAGTCAAAGGAGCAGCATGAAAACATGTTGAAAGAGTGGAGATACGGAAATAGATTCTCAATATTCACAGTTAAAGTCAGCCAAATATGTAGCCTTCAGCTGTTTCCTTTACCTTTTTTCGCCGTTCTTGAGGAAAACGTTGCATGCAACTCTATTGCCGAAAGAGAATTTTCGCAATTTGCAACTCACGCCGCCTGCACTAGTGCGGTAAAAGATTTTCAAAGGTTTCTATTCCACTAATGTAAGAAAAACCCCTGTAACGCCACACTACGATTACTACCGTCGAATGAAGTATACCTTCATATGATACTGCTTGGATGAATAGCTTATTTTCAAACGACCTGCAGGATTCCCAACTTAACCCAACTCCGTAAGAAGTTCTGAATTTTGGCTGCGACTTTCACTAGCTTCGGTTCATTTTTACTAGGTTCCAATATGAGCAGGGTAGCTGAAACTTTGGAAATTTTCGAGGTCAACGACCGTGCTACCCTAACGAGCGTTGCCATGGTTGCCATGTAATTCTTTGTAGACAGCAAAATATTACGAAAGTTTGGACATCTTGAAATTATCGACTGTCGGGCATGCAAGCCAATCAAATGTTTTCGAAGCTTTGAAGGCAGAGGAGAGGTCGACGTACCGGTCATCGGTTATCAACGTGAGATCTAATACTACAATGTTAAGAGCGTCCACCACTACGTTGAAGTTGAATGAAAAATAAAAGCTTCATGTGTTTTGAGAAAAGTATAGTGGTGGCCGCTCTTAAGTCGAAACAAGGTTTTAAGCTTTTCACTTGAATTCTTTTGGAAAAGTTGAATGCTCTATGAGCTTAAAGCTTTCGAAAGCTTTTCAAAAGAAAAAAGACAAATGTCAAACTATGTTTTGGAGTAACGCGGGAAGCGATTGAAACTTGGAACCGTCAGAAAAAAGGTTTCCCATCGAGTGAGTGAGCGGAGGAATGGGAATGCCGAGAAGAAAAGGATTTTTTTCCTAACTTTTTTTTAAAACAATTTTTACTTTCACTTAATTCATAAACATTTAACATTATGGCCTATCAAAATCCTTAACATTTCATTATTAACAATATGAAGAAAAAGAAGGAATAAAAAGGAGAAAGAAATTGGTCGCGGCAAACAAAACTTTTTTTTACAAACTAAAAGTATTATCACAAGATAAAATTTAAAAAGAAAAAGAAAAATCAAAACTCCTTACGCAAAAGCGCCTCCAATTCAGATAACAAATCTAATAAAAATTCACGGTTCCCTCTCCCATCTGACCACCCTGGCATTGTTTCTGCAGCTACAAAGAAGTAGTGACACAAATTCATTCAACGCAATCGAAAGATCGTAACATCCTGCATTGTGTAAAATCTGACTTAAAGTTAGAATTTTAGGTACGCTTCGTGCAACCGCATTGGTCGATGGGAAGCTCATCTTCTGCTTTCGTTTTTTTTTCTTTAAATCTCATCATTCTTCCACCCACACGAACTCAAACATAAACCTCTCCGGTTTTCTGTTCCGGTGTGCTCTTCTTCAAAGTCGATGGTGCTGACGAATTTCCCACGAGATGCCGTCCGGATATGGGAGACCTGTTCGATGAATCGGATATCGTTCGCATATGACTCATGTTCGGTGCAGCCGACAATGAACTACTTTGCCGCGACAATGGATGTCCCCTGATTCCATCCACTTCGTCGTCCGCTGTGTCGGGTGGTATTTCGGTGATGATCACATTCGATGGCTGGGTATTTATTGGCATCGTTTGAATGGAAACAGACACTTCGTGGCTGGGCGATGTACCGTTCGTCACTTTCGGGAATAGAGTGACGCGCATCATTGACGGTGTGTTGGTGATTTCGGCAAAGCTGCCACTAGATGTCACCGTCGGTATCACAACCGAACGAGCTAGTTCAGCTGTTGTGGGACTGTTTGTGTTCAGGGTGTTGTTCACCGAACCGGAGTCCATTTCGGTGATGGGACTGAGTTGGAGAGTTGCTATGGGAAGGGAGTCATCTTTTGTCGGTGATGGATACACACTCGGTTCGGTGGCAAGTTTTCGCGTTGCAAACGCTACACTTTCGGCTATGTTCAGTATGGAATGCTGGTTGTGGCTGGATTGGGACGACGGTGCTGGCATTAAATTGAATCGATTCTCTTTGTCATTTGATACGTCTGGTGTAGGGATTCGGGGACGATTTTTCTGTGGTGCTGTTGAGAGTGCTCCATTCAAACTCAATTTGGAATCTATTTGAGGGGAGACAGAGAAATGTAGAAGTAAAATGCTGGATTTTCATTGTCGTTCACTTACTTTGCTTCAATAACTGACGCTGCTGTTGCCGAATAGATTTCCGATTCACAAATTTTTCGTACAAACTCATTTTGTGCGCAGGCGGTGGAGCATTCTGTCCTGGTAGAACCGCTTCCGGAATAGCATAAACCGAATTGACGCGGTTCCGCTTGAATACATTACTTGAAGAATAGGCTGTTGATGAACTCCGAACAGATCCCATGCGAGATATTTGTCGACTGAACCAATTTTTCTGACTTCTACGTTCCACCATCGGAGTGTCGACACTTTCCTGATAACACAAAAACGTATACGCAAATTAGTGAGAAGAAATTAGAAGAAAAAAACCGTTCGGCTTCACTTACATAGTCTGCATAAACATCCTCGCCACGATTCGCTGTGGAAATATTGGCATACAGAGCATCGGTTTGTTTGACTTTATAATTTTCTGCCGATCCTTTCGGTTCGTGTTTGCGATAATGTTCGGAACCAACAGTGTAGGGTAACTCCTTGGGCACAATTTCGTCCCAATATTGATCGCGTAGAAGTTCTGGATGCTCTTCGTGCATTTCGTCAACAATCATGTATGATGCCTGAAAAAATTTAGGTGGAAAAATAAATTAATTTTACTTGTTTGTAAACAGTATGCACGAACGTGAATTTTTCCGTTCAAGCTTCTTAAAAGGTAGAATCTGGTTAAGTGACGACGTTTCAACTAAAAATGTGTGAGGTTTTTTGCGAATTATATTGGTGAAACAATGGGGAGACTGCGATTTTCACTTATAAGTCAAGAATTGTCTCAGCTGTAGGTCCATTCATAAATGCTGCCCATAGTTCAGTGTTGCCATACTTGCGGCAAATCCTTGATAATTCGGTAAAGGTAAATATGAATTTTTGAAGTGTGAAATGTATGACCAGCCCGCCAAATACACCCACTAAGTAGGTGGTACAGCATAGAATATACTTCTCAAAACACACATTTTACGAGTTCTGATTTCGTCTGTCAACACTGAATTTTGAATCGCATCGCGTAAGGTTTGTGTGAAAGCTCAAAAATAAATTTTGTCAAGTTGAGCTTTCACACAAACCTTACGCGGTGTTTTTGTCAATTTTCAATATCATGGGAAGCTTTCAACCTGAAAATGTTTCACCTCAAATGGGAAACGACAAATTGGTGTCGATACCCACAGGCATTTCACCTGTTGTTCTCTATTTTAACATTGAAAACGATTCAGTGAGCAAGTGCATCGAAATTAACTGATTTAAGGTCGCACACTCATAAGAGAGTGTGAATGAAATTAAAACGAATGAAAAAAAAATGAAATGGAATTGCGATGTTGTGTACATGTTCAATGAGTTTATTGACATTCTGTTAAGAACGCTACCAATGGCAGCTCATTACATTCACGTGAAATTTTTCCATAAATTATTTCCAAATAACTTTTTATTTTCATTTATATTTATTGGCAACCTTAAACACTACAGTGCGAGTGTACCTAACCAATCTGTAACAAATTATTTGCATAATTAAAACAACAAAAAACAAAACTGTAATCTGGGTCATATTTATGATTATTTGAAAATTTTTATTGAATTTCAATTAGTTCAGTTGAAAACAGCGACTGTTTGGAAGTGTTGTAACGACACATGTACCCGAATTTTCGGTAAGCTAGAGATCTGGGTACACGAAACCGGACTGTTAGCATTTTTTTTGGATTCAACAACAGACGCAGAGGCAAACGTACAGTCACTAACAGGGCCGTAGCTAGAGCTCAAACTTAGGTGGGCCCATGCCCCCAACGAAAATACTTGAAAATTATTCATTTATTTAAAAAATGTGTGGATTCAGGATCTTCCAAACACATCGCCAAACAATCGATTCCAGCTCACTGTGCTCATGACATGAAAGAAGTGAGTGAATGATTGCGAGCGAAGCAAGCGAGAAATTTTTGGAATTTTTTCTCTTAAAATATTCCATTTCGCACTTCTCAGTGCTCTGGACCCTATTTGATGATCGTTCACTGTCAAAACGTGTATGAAAAGTTCTAGAGGTAGTGGTGCGATCTTAGAATCTCAAACTTCCACTAGAAGTGATGTCATCTTAAAAGCCTCAAACGATTAAAATCACTAGTAGCTCGGAAAGGCAGTGGTGCTTCGATCGCTTCGATCGCCAACAGTATGCTTATCTTTAAAAATAATGCCTACTGAAAATTTAAGAAGCTGAATTCCCGGTGCGCTGAAAACTTTAATCCGCCACTGCGGAAAGGATGCATTTTTTTTTAGTCAATGATGTGTCTCGCCTCGCAAATACACCCCATAAATGGGGGGTTAGACACACTGTTCATTCACAAAAGTGAATGAATTACTTTCGCAGCATGCAATCTAATAAACGTTTACTTTGAAAACTATAGACGAGCACGAGTTGAGAAAACCCGTTGGTGAGTATGTGTGCTATCAAATCTAGCAGTGTGTAAGCTCCAAAAGAATTTTGTTTACAAATCAAATAAACTTCAGCAATCAAATCGGAAACAACCTCCTTCCTGATACATACAACTTTCACGCGGAAGAACGAAACGATTCTCAGAAAATAAAGCTCTGCTACATACAGAAACCGTAGATCAAGGCCAAAAGCTATAACATTCCATTCCAAGGCATTAATAATTTCGCAAGCAATAAAAAACAAGAAAGATCTTAACCGGACATTCCACAAATTCGCAAAATTCATCGATTCGTTGGACTTTACGTAATATCATTTTGCCTTGATTTCAGTTAGCAATTTATGTTAATCAGATATAGTCGAATGTAATGAAATGTTCAGGAATGATATGCATATTATCGAACGGGTGATGCTACAAGAAATCGAATGAAACGAAACTAAATGAATAAAATACCGAACCAAACAACAATGGAAAGTCATTATGCATGCCATGTCTAGAAAACCGAATACTGTAATTTTCCGTAGAGAATACAGCTGACACATGATTATTAATTACAGTTTTGAGGTATAGACTGATATACAGGTAGTGTATCCATTTATCTTAATGTGTGGCGATATACTAGCAACAACAACAACAAAAGAAGATTTTGATTGTTAAAGTTGAGAGGCTGGGTTCTGATTGTAATGGTGGTTTTGTTTTTATTGTTAACAAAAAAAGTTTATCGCAAATTTTAGGATGACCAGATTGCTTTTGGTGTACTAATAAGTTCATGAGTTCCATTCCTGGAAATCCATAATTTTGCAGATATTTTACCCGCTGCACCCCTGGGAAACGGTTCATTACTTGATGACTTTTGCGGTAATTTTCATTTCCAAAGGTCTTTAACGAGTAAAATAGCATACCTACTGGTTTCGAGGTTTTTATTTTGACTTTTTGTGATTGCATCTCTCGCTCTTGGCTCGAGCTACAAACGCCACACTCGTCAAAATAAAAATCTACAAACCAAACGAAATGTGTCACACAGTCATTATGTATGGCTGTTAATAAGAAAATCTACGACGTACAGCTACTTATCATTTAAAAGTCCTGTCGTGTTTCCACTTTTCTCGTATAACTTTCATTTTTCCATGAAGAAAGTATGAGAGAAGCAAGAGAAACGTCAAAATCATAACTTAGGTCGGGAAATTCGCCATATTTTTATTAGTAAATGTAGACCTAGATTCTTGTATTTGTGGCTTCGTATTGAAACATAAATCTAGTTCTTCATTTGATAGATTAAATTATGCTGATTGGAAATACAAATTCCAAACATGCCGGTATTCACTCGACTGTTCAAAAATTTGTGAGCATTGTCATCAACTTAATTTCTCTTTTTGCGACATTTTGTTAACGAGAATTGCGTGAGTCAAATTACCCTACCCCACGACAGGAATTTCCATTTCACGGAGGAAAACTATTCAGTGAACTTGTTTGGAATAATGTCTTTTATTTATATGTACACTACAGATCACTCCAACTAAAGGTTCGGAGAGATGCATCCGACCGAGATGCATCATGTCCAATACAAGTTCGACCTGATGAAAGTTCAGGAAAAGAACCGAAACCGATCTAAACTTCACTTATTAAAACTGGCAACTTTATGTTCAGGTAGCCAAAAAAATTTCGATTGGCCTGGCAGTCACGGTTGACTGGATTTCTTTATTTAGATTTTAATGTTAAAATGGATTGCTCGTTGGTTATTAATACTCAAACACAATTAGTTCTGGCGCCGTATCCGAATCTAACGTTTTCAATATTTTGTCTTTTATGTGTAAATTGAAGCATTTCTGCAAAGCAGTTTTCTGACAACATTACGAGGTTTTTTTCCACAAAATTAGAGGGATTTGATAAGAGTGTAACACAGTGTTATGAAATTCTTAAGTTACGCTGTCCTTACACTGTAAATAAACTCTGTGGGGCTACTAGAAAGCTGCATTGACTTCTAGCAACACACTTCAGGCAGGAGTGAAGCTGGACAGTGTACAAATTTTGACACTGTAAAAGCAGCTGGGTACTATCACTCTTTTGTTTGGGGTTGCTTTCCTTCTGGCATAAAATAGTCTACGGACAGATGATAGAACGAAATCGGACTGTGTATCTATACTCCATCACAATCATATTATCGTATCAATACATTGTGCTTTTGCAGACCGTACCTCTGCAATAAAATGCGTTAAGTTTATTGAACAAATGCCAGACTCTATTAACACCAAACCAAAATAGAATACATCAGCAGGCTAAACAGGTTAACGCTAACCTGTTCCGAGCTTAACATCATTATTGATCTGGACACCCCATAGCTCAACTCGATTATGAAGAGTCCAAAATTTAACAAAAAAAAAAATCGAACCGGATTAAACACCATGATCATTAGCATTTTTTATCACGGTGCTCGCCTCAACATTAGGCTAGCACACACCAATAATTACCAACAACAACAAAAAAACTGGCAAAAGAAAAAATTCTTCCACATGCCACGATCGGATGATATTATACGCAGCATTGATTGCGCGAACACACATTTTGAAGTGAAGAAGCGGTTACACGTTTTTGAATACATTATCCCTTAGCATTTCTTCAATAACATTAAAAAGCGAATTGAAATGGAAACAAGATAATGAGAAAACAAATCGATTTGATGAAACACCATGTACAATATTCATTCATCGATCACATAAATGTGTACACCTTATGATGGTTTGGAATGTGTTTCGCATTGATGAATATCACGTCGTCTATAAAATGGTACGTGACAATACGCTGGATTTGCTTCTCTTTTTGAAGAAAAAATAATTTTGCAGCAAAATTTTTGTTTTCCATTTTGAATTGAAAAGGAGAATTTCAGATTCTCCGATTCATTTTTCAAGCCATTGATCATTCAGTTATGGTCACGAATAGAAATTTTTTATTGCAAACGCTGGAGTGATTTGCAGTTTGCAGTGAATTCGGTCGAGAGAGAATAAAAATTTATTGTAAAGCAGGCACATGACTGCCACAGAGTGCACAGACTACACTTACCTTGATATGTCTGTCGATCAACCAGTTCAGTTCAATGTCGTCGTCATCCTCTCCGAACGGATTTATGAGCACTTCAGCAACTTTCAACCAGCCAACGTAAAAAACGAACTGAAGTAAGAAAAACAACAAAAAAAATCATAAGAAAAATCGACTTCAATGCATCAGAATCGATAATTTTAACATGAAAGATGATTCGACTTTGTACAGTAAAAAATCCACTCAAGGAAACAAAACAAAATTATTCCCAGAAATGCTTGCAAACTCAAATTCTTCGGTATTGGTCTTGATCAACACAAACATTTGTTTTCTTAATTGTCGAACGAAAAAAAAGTTCCCCAATGAAAGTTCCGTGATGCAATATCAATAACAGATCAACGAGTAGACATGCCGTGATGAATAACAACCATGGTACACAACAGCATTCATCAATGAACAATAATTTGCGAACATTATCACACCTTGAACTCGAAACTGAACAACTGAATTATCTCCGATCAGATGATTTCCGATGATTCACATTTAACGCAGCGTAGAGTATGAGAGACAACGACGTCGTGGTGGGAATCACGGAATCGATTTTTATGCCAAGAGCTACTGATAGCTTACAAATCTATGTCACGATCTGAAACCAAAGCTGCTGGTAGTTGCACTTCAGTTTTCAAACAAAGGTTCATAATTTTCAGTCAGTTGATATTGCAAATTTCGAGGTCAGACTGTTTATGCCTCGGCTTTTCCGATGTGAACACCTCAATGGCGCAATGAATAAATCGTTTGCTTTCCACTACTCGATTGAGATGCTAGTGCGAGAGTTCGAATCTCAACCGGCTAACCGTAACAGAAAAAAATCGATTGCCAAATCACAACTGGCTGAATTGGTTCGGGTCTGTGGTAGTTTAGTTGAGGAATGTCACACGGCTTACTGGTAAAAACATTGTTGAGAGACACTGGCATTCTACTCTTAGTACAACTCATTGATGGCACTAGGTTTGTCTCACAGCTTACCGCTGAACACTGTAAAAACAACCCAGTATCAAGGGATCTCAAAACATAAGGGAAGACCTAAAAAGACTGGCGAAGTAAATAATGATCCGCCTAGAACGAGTACAGCAGATAAGATAAAAGCGATTATTTTTCCGGTGTGTAATCTGACTCATTCACAACACGGGTCTGCCTTTATTAGTGTCCTCCTATAGCTTGAAAACCACCAATTCAGAATAAAAGCTTATCGTCAAAGGTTTCGAATTTTTAGTTAAAATAGGACACACCTGTGCTCTCGGTCTAATCAATCAAATTTTGTTTACGTAACTGAACAACATCTCGACATTTTTCCATTCATTAAATTTGGATCGGTTGACGGATGCTAAAAAATGAAATCCAAATTGGTAGAGTGTTTTCCGCGGTCGCGATTGTTGCTTTCGTCATCGAAAATTGATCACTATTGACTTTGATGAAAGAAGAAAAAAAGTTTTAACGGCAAGCCTCTAATTGAAACGGTCCACAGATGTTCAATCTGTCGTCTTGCTCATCAAGCGCCCGTAATTAACATGCAAATAAAATTGAATCATAAACATGGTTGCTGCTGCTGGTACTCTTGGCACTAATAGGTCGATTCAGCAGAATGTAATTAACAAAACTTTATGACACCGTTAGATTTACATAAAAAATGCATTAATCACTTGTTATTGGTCTAGTCGGCGAGAGACGATGAAATTGTATTTATCCATCTTGGGACTTGAAGCTAAATGGATTGATTTATTGCAGGTCAAACGAGACTTGACCGAAAGTGATCGGTATTAAAAGTGCGGCATAGGAATTTCTATCAATTATAACTTTTGTAATGTTCGAATCAGGCTTAGGTCGATCTGACATTCACTATTTAGTTCAAGTTCTTATGTCGAAAGCGTTCCGCTCTCTTTAAGGTCAAAGTTTCAGAACCAAATTTTTCCCTTGAGACTAGTGCACCTATTAGAGTAACAGTACACATGAGACTGCGAAGAAGCAGTAGTGCTCCCTCGTATATTTTTCAATGTAAATGCCTTTCTTAATGATTCTTCTTTTCACTTTTCATGCTTTTTCTGGCTTGTAATAACACACTAGATGTGCGTGAGGTGTGAGTTCTAAGAATATAGTTCATCTTGAAGGTGCAACTCGTTCCCAATGCTAGAACCAGCCAAGATATTGAAGACTTCCATGAGATTTTTTATTTTCTTCTGGATTTAAAATCAATTCTAATCAATTCTGAGGGTTCATCTTGCTCCCAATTCTAGAACTTCTGTGCCTGGATGATTTTCATCAGGTTCCTTTAGGTAACTTTTAAGGTTTCTAAGAGTTTCAAATTGCTACGTCGTAGCTTTCCCAGTCTCTGAGTCTGAGAAATGGCCAGGATGAATGAGTGCAAAGTTAGCGTTTGTTAGGAAACTTTTCTGGAATCTCAGACAGTTCCGACTACTTCACAGATCAAGGAAAAGTTCTTCCACGAAACTAGAAAAAATTGGCCCTGCCCAAAAACATGCCCGATTCCCACCCGCTCACATCTACAGCCATCAACATTAAAACATGTCGTGTTTTAAGTCAGGTATTTGAGCCTTAAGTTCTACACTCGAAGTGGTTTTGTACCGGTTCACCAGCCGTAAGAAAAACATAGTTCTGAATCTTTGACCCTTCTACGTGCACGACATTGATATGAATCTAGTACTTCAACGCCTACAATATTGAATGGATTGGATAATATTGTTGGATTAAAGAAACATAAATTGATTTAATCAGGCCGTTCGTCAGGTTCGGATAACGATTATATTCATTCAAGCTGAATCTGAATCTAAGCTGATTTCAAAAACTGACAAACAGCAGGGAAAAGGGTTCAGATTCTTGTGGCAACATCACATTCTTGTCATGTCACGTCACTTATCATTTTCATCCTGACCAAACGTCTGGGTATAGATTCAAATTTTTTTTTAAATCGTCTCAGACCGCACCACATGACAATTGAGTTAACAAAAAAATCAAATGTCACGATTCAATCAATAGAACCAAGCGATGATTTATTGAGCATGCATCAGTAGGAATACTAATTTCTAGTGATGCGCTGATTCAGCTATGTATCCACCTAATTCACAATTCCGATACCCACCCATCAGTTGCACGTTTTTTTTCTGTATCACGGCAAGTT
>JANTFA010134624.1:0-11038 GCA_026413405.1 Phytosciara flavipes
TAAGAAAAGAAAACTCGTAAAAACGAACATTTCCCATAAAATCACTTTATTTCGGTCTGCTTGCAGTCATGCATGATCACTGTAAAAGATAAATTCGTTTTTTTATTTTATTAAATTTATTTATGATTGATGTTGAATTGTACAAGTAGATACACATAAAGCGTAAAATAATCTTCAAGCAATAAATCAATTGAGTAGAGAGAGAGTGAAAGAACAATCTGCGGTTGGAAATTCAAAAAAAAATGGAAAAGTTTGTTAAGCTTTTGATGCCTTTAATTGGCATCAGTGTTTTCTTTCTAACTTTTTCTTTCTCATTTCTTTTTACACAATTTTTGTCGGGCGGGGAGGTTAATCCACTTTAAGTTTTCGCTCCTTTTTTTCTTTCTTCGTCTTTTTGTGTGTACTCACGTCGGTCGGTGGCAATGCTGAAGACTATGGAAAGAATTTATTTTTTGTGTGGATTGACATAGAACGAGTAATTTATATGAAATGCTGTCTGCTTGATGAGAGGGACGAATTAACTGATGAAAACCAATTAGGAATTATAAGATTGACTTGTAATCCAACAACGTCTGCAGTATAGTCCACAGTTATATCTTTTTCTAAAAGCTTATTTACCAATTTACAGCAATGGCTGTTCGAATATAGGGAGCACTTTTGTCGTCTTAACAACATCGTATTCGATAATCGTATTACGAGTGAATTCTCAGCCACTCATTGCAAATTTAAAACGTTTCGGTTTGGAACTGTCCATGACAAGGTTGAAATTTTAATAAAATTTAATTTCAATTGAATAAAGGGAAGAGCTGAGATCGAGGGGAAAACCACTTGTCAAAATTTGTCCCACTATTTCCATTCAGTGGTTACCCCCTCGGCTGAGATACGAACCCCACCTATGCGTACTGTGTATATGTACCGCGAACGTAAGAGCCGATAGAGTGATATTTCGTACGACATAATGTGAAGGCATTACCTTCAGTGTGTAACGAAGGGATATCACAAAGACATTTAGCAACACACCGAAACATTTGACTTTTCGTCTCCTGCTGTCAAAGTAACAGAGTGAAACACCAAATATTACGTAAACCATGTAAGCATCACATCATTTACGCATTTTTGTTCGAAATTACCACTCTATCTTCAATTGATAGAGATTTGACCACTGTTTCGATCTGTGAAATATTTCATACGTCTCTCGACATTTAGCATTAACATGCAGTTCAGCAATGCCATCTCGTCAGGCCATGAAAACAATTGCAACCCTTAGAGCTAGTCATCTTGCATGTACAATTCTAGCGACTTATAAACGGAATGAAAAATAAATTTTTTCAAACCGAAAATCACCAGACATGTTATTAACATGCGGTACTGTGGTTAAGCGACCATTACGCCGGGTTTTATCCGAGAAAAAAATGCTTTGCACATAAACAACTTGTTTAAAACAAGTGCTTGCATGAATGAAGCAAATGCTCGAAGCATTTAATTCAAAATCTCACACAAGCAAGACTCTGGCTCTAATATATCTTTAATTACACTTACTCGCGAACTGTATATCTACAAGGGAGTGTAAGTCGTAGAAATTATGGATAAAACAACGCGTGGTTTAGTTCTGTAAAGTTTTGTGAAGTTATGTAAATCCGGTGGTCCAGACAAAATTTCCAATTAACTCAAAACAAACACACACAAAACATTTCTGGATCTATCTATACAGCTACATAAGAAGACTTGTATCACGTTACACTGAATGATATTACCATTACCATTTTAATCAAGACTATCTTGACCTTACACCGCACAATTTAAAAGTTTCTTCTGGATATTTGTTCAAGTTTCAGCGAAAGACAGTTCTTCTGTCAGAGCACATAAATCACCGCATTTCGTATAACTTTACTCCAAATTGAACGAAAAAAAGAAGAGCAGCACATGGCTCACCGAACAAAGTTTTGATGAGACGTAGTTTGCGAATTAATTTTTTTCTTCTTTCATTTGCCATTTGAAGTGAATTCTATTTCCTTCCTGAACGTGAACATATTTTCGGTGTTTACTGAAGACTATGGTAAACAACTGGACTCAGAGCTTAACATTTTAAAGTCTGAGGTGAAGTTATAGGTAGCTAGCTGACGTTACATAACAGAAAGTTTTCTCTGCTACATTCGAGACACAGAGTAATACTACTTGTGTTAGCAATGACCTGCATTTATATTTCCCGTAAAACGTAAAGGTTACACCCAGGCTCTGGCTGAAGCAATGACTGTTTCGGGATTTTATATCCAGTAAAAATCGACCCTTATGAAATCAAGTGTGTGGTTTCCTCGTTAAATGTTTGCAAATAAGCCATGGACACACCATGCTAAAACCATTGACAGCTTTATTCATGTGAATAATACTGTCATTTCAAGATGCAACCTTTGGTGACCGATAAAGTAGATACCCCGAATATAAATGGATGGATATATCACACTGTGTGCATGCAATCGACGAAGTTGAACGTATAAGTTTGAATACTGTTAGCCTCTACATCGATAGATCATAAACTGGTGACAAAATGTTTGTCTAGTTCCATTCCAGTCACTATAATCTCAAATGCACTTTGCGTTTAGTCGCTGCACTACACATAAAGAACCTGTCATAAAATTCGAGATAAAACTTATTTCTTGGAAAAGACTTAAATCCCTGCACTCAAAATGGATATTCGTAAAGAATATGAACCGGACAATGTTGAAATTTTTGCTATTCGCAAAAGGTGAAATATCGATCGATTGGGGAAAAGGAAGTTTAATGCAAATATGACAACTTTCAACCTACACTCTAGCTTCATCTTTGGCAAATAAAGCTTTGAACTTTAGCTTGTCGGTTCAATACATGCATGTTGTCAATGTCAATGCAACGGAAATTTCATTTCAGAATCTTTTTTTCCTTTTACCTACTGCTATTCGTCCAGTGGAAAACTGTAGTTGAAAAGCTTTTCAATAGAACAGCGTGCCCTTTTGTCAAACGACAGCGTATATTGTTCATCACAATCGATTTAATATTCCATTGACTCTAGGGGATTTAATGAATTTTTTTGGGCTCGTCGCTTGTTGTTGCGTCACAAGGCTCAGCTACTGGTTCATTGTATTTGTTTTTTGTATAAATTTACATTTCCACATGAATTTCGACTAATTCTAACATTGTTGGAAGGGAATAATGAGTGATAGTTGTTGTCACGTCAATTTCATTTTCATTTCACACCGCCTATCGTAAATACATACATCGTTGTCATCAGGGCGACCTATTCTAACGAGTGGCACACACCAACTGGTCCATTCCTTGCTAAGTACCGGTCACAGCATACCACTATTTCCAATTCTCCATTTTCACTGTCAAAGTGGAGACTTTTCCTTGAAGTATTGAGTAGCATTGATATCGAATGTGTTTTTGTAGAATCAAAGATATTAATGCGTAGCACTCACATCATCTAACTCAACCGCCATAGAGACAAGGAAGGGTCATTGCGACTCCTTTTAACTTTTTTCCAGACTCATCGTGAACAAGAGTCAGACATGCCACTAAGGTCTTGTATTTGGAATTAATTCCCAAAAATTCACAAAGACCCCTAAACGCCACAGAGATTCACAAAACTGTTCTCAAATAGTAGGTGAAAGAGTGTTTCTCCTTCGTAAATTTGTTTAGTCATTGGCATTGGCCTTCGAATTTGTCTTTTAATTTGATCTTTCAGCTGATTTGTGTAAATGAATGATTTGTGCAAATGAATGTTTTTCAAATGACGACGGAAAGGCGCTAAGATGTTGGAACCGTTCATGTGGTACCCTTTCTATTCTCTTCCAGGATATGAGAGTGATTTTTGTTATTATATTCATTTAATAATTCTCTCTCATTTCTCGGCATTGGCATAGCTTCACGGTCCACTTCAATCGAAGCATTAAAAATCGGGACACGTGACATTCGAATGGGATTCATATTTTGCTTTCATTGCCTTGAAAGCATCCTAAATCAAACGAAACTGTATGATGTTCATTATCATCACCAGTGAGCAATATCCTAACACACGTCGGACATTTCATCAAATGTACTGAACTATCACATTGTGTTCCATTCATTTTCATGGACTAGTCTGCGTGAAAAGATGACCTCCCTTTTCATTACTAACCTCTCCGGTGGTTATCACTTCCAAACCGTGACAAGATAACACTGGGCATGCACACTAAACATTCTATTGAAGTCTCCTCAAACATTACAAAACACTCAGAATAAAACCGAACAGAACCATTTTGAAAAGGAATTGGTTGAAAGATTCTGAACGGAATGATGGTGCTTCCAAGTTTTGGATTGAACAAAAGTTTGATGGAAACACGTTTCAGATCAAAATCAAATTTTTTTATTGAAACACATTCAAAAATTGTGCAAAATAAAAACAGTTGCGAAAAAATCATAAATCATCGCGAAATATTGATCATTCTTTGAATGGACAATTTTTGCAGGAAAAATAAAAGAGTTTTTGAAGAAAATACACCTCAAACCCATCAAATGTAAATTGTGACTTTCGGATTATGCATCAACACATTCCCTATGTTGACACTCTTTATTTTCACCACATGGCGTTCCGTTTGCCCATGGTCCATTATTTGTATAAAACATATTATTTTTTGCTGGACACCGTCTTTTCTTGCAATCACCGTTATTTGCTTCCTAAAACGATAATATTGACAATGATCTCAATTGATGCATGAAATCATTACATCTGTGAATGAAGGGTCGGATCTCTCTTTCAACCACTCTTTGCATTGTCTCGATACTGAGAAGAGTTCAGGGTTTTTGGTTAGACCATCCAACATATTTGGTCCGATTTCCTCTGTCAAGCACTTTGATTTATCTCCCCTACAATCAGATGTCTCGATTTGAATTCGCTCTCATTCGTTTATATGAGAAATCATTCGAAAAAAAGTAAACATTTTCTTACGCCAACAATTTATCGATGGCATTTTGCGTACAAGGTGAGAAATTCCAGTCATTTCCAACGACAGCTGTCATAATTGTTGGTCTGTCATCTGTTGGAAACGCGGAACATGCAGAGTCGTCGTCATGCTCAGCACCGAACCTGAATACAATCAAATTCACAGTTTACAAACTGTTGGTTGAGTGCCAAAAGAACAATGGATATTCTCACGTATGACCCAATTCATGAGCTGCCAACCAATTCGTGGTTAAGAACGAGTCTTTTAGAATGAGACACGCGCGTGGGGTGCACATTGTACCAACGTAAGCAAGTCCAGCGATAGCATATGGTTGATCCGAGTCAGTGAAAATTTTCGATCTATTGATCAAAGAATCGTAATGAACGGCAGATAAAAAAATTCAGTTTTGGAGACAAAATTTTGTAAAAAGAAGGTTTTGCATTCAAGCTCAAAATGATGTACCTAGTAATAAAAGCGGTGGCATCATATTCTAACGACGTCTGTTTCATATGATCACAAAATTTGGTGAGCATCTCTCCAGCATTTTTGCCGTCCACACCGGGTGAATCTTCGAAATCGCTGGCTGAGAATGGCAACTGCATTACGTTCAAAACAGATATGCTGATTGATTGCTTCAAATTCGAGTTTTCATATACATCGGATGTAAGATTCAATGCCGTCAAAACAACGTCGTTGAGTTCCTTTCCATAATGTTCAACCATTTCGTTATCAACGCCCACTATTATTTCAACTGTATATTTTTCTGCACCTCGGTTTGTTCTTTCAAGACGAGACTCTGCATTTTAAAAAAATCGGAAAAGTTTTCAGTTTTCATCAAAAGATTTAACAAAACAATGCACATCTAAATCACTGTTCAAAATTACTCTTTTCAATCAAGCGCTCGCTTCGACCAAATACCACCGACAAACCAAACAACAACACTACGAAGCGTGACAACATTTTCAAGTTGGTTGCTAAATGCACTCTTGCCTCGTTGTGAAAAGAATTGAAGCTATTCGGCGGTAGTTTCTCTGCTTTTATGCGATTTCAGTTTTCATTTTACGAGGAATAATTAGGTGTAAATTTATTAGAATCAGTTTCTAATCAATTGTCAGGGAAGTTGATGGAGCTTATCATCCCGGAAAAAGAAATTGAACCTTACTGATCAAAGCGGTGCATAAATTTGAATAATAATCGATCGAAAATTATTCACCGCTCGGTGATACGGTAGAAGTTGATGCATTATTTGCATAGCTCTAAGCATTTACATTGAGCATCCGGTGTAGACGCCAATTCAATTACTAAATATATTTCTCATATTGAGCCAGGAGTGTATGGGGCCAACTAATGCAGTCAGATCAACGCGATCATTAATGAAAACCAATTTGCAAACAACAGCTGCATTTATGAGTGAATGAATGAACACCGGGAATTAACTGCGATACATTCAGTCTGGAGAGACGTCATCCTGATCGGGCAATTGTCTAGCAATTGTCGGGCTATCAAAGAAATACACGACAATCACGTTTCTAAAAAGCGAAAGTATTAACCCGTTACCCGGTATACCGCGGTATACAACGAATTCCCAATGTACCTACAACAAAGGCATATAACTATGCAAATAATGCATCAATTTCTACCGTATCACCGAGCGATGAATAATTTTCAATCGATTATTATTCAAATTTATGCACCGCTTTGATCGGTAAGGTTCAATTTTTTTTCCGGGATGATAAGCTCCATCAACTTCCCTGACAATTGATTAGAAACTGATTCTAATAAATTTACACCTAATTGTAAAATCATTCCTCGTAAAGTGAAAACTGAAATCGCATAAAAACAGAGAAACTAATAGCTTCAGTTCATTTCACAACGAGGCAAGAGAGCGTTGAGCAACCAACGTGAAGCAATTGAAAAAAATAACTGTTGTCACACGGTTTGTCGGTGCTATTTGGTGAATCAGTCTTCAAATATCGACCTTTCAGGGAATGGCACAATTCTGATCACGTACCATTGGTCACCGTTAGACTTTGTGTAACCCATACACCGCTGTCACCAGGGCGACCTACACTAACGAGTGGCACATCAATTACTGGTCCATTCCTTGTTACGTACTGGTCACAGCATACCACTCTTATTTCAAAACCCGTTCTCAGGATCGACTAAGCTGATTGCTCGGAAACATGGTGCGTTGCGCAGTACTCACATCGCCAAACTCAACCACCGTAGAGACAAGGAAGGGTCATTGTGAGTTCATATTTCAGACCCACACTGTGAACGAGAGTCAGACACATGCCATCAGGGCCTTTTATTTGAGAATAAATTCACAAAATTCCCGAATATCTACAAAACTTCACAAAACTTTTTTCAAATGATAGGTGAAAGAGTGTCTCTTTTTCGTAAATTTGTTAGTTAGTTTGAACAGATGTGCCATAGAATTACTCGCTGTTGAATTTTCTATGACCTCGTTAAAACACGATCCTGCTTCGTGTTGATTTACGGTCACTTCCGGTTCGTATGAAAATCCCTCTAAACTCATTACCGACCACATCCTGTCAAAGGATCCGCATTCTTTCATATACAAACTAAACAAGCACACGCTAATAATTTCTTCCATCTGAAAGTATTACTTTCCATGGCGTACGTACGCTTGTGCACGTACCTAATCAATTTATGGATTTGACTTTGTTTCATTTTAAATCGAATGTACAAATCAATTTTCCAATAAGGTCTAGCTGGCGGTATATACCCTCTGTAAAATGATTTAGCAGCCTAGCAAAATACTTGGAGCCAAAACGAGGGGAAACAACGAAACAATTTCGTTACTCGAATATTTTTGTTTCCTTTGATTTACTCAAAAGTTGATTGTACCCTAATTACGGTCAATTGGAAATTACTTTGCCGACTTTCAGATCTGTTATATCGACACTTTGATTCATTTAACCGATAATTCAATTAACATTATGAGATGAATCTATTTTTTATTCAATCAAGTGGCAGACTCATCCTATCGTTTCCTCTAGTTCCTAAATATGCAAAAGATACCCAACCGAAATATACGAAGTTGATCAATATTCGTACTTTAGGTTGACCTCAATTCGGCGTCATTTATTCTACTTCCACAATCGAAAATAATGTTTACATGGAAACTAGTCAAAGTTTAATAAACGCTGATTAAAATCGATGTTGTTAAATTTAACTAAAACGTACTTGTGTGCATCCGCATGCCTTCGACCATAAACTCAATTCAACTGGGAAATACGTTCATGTGTCTTTCAATTTTTATCTTTTGTTTTTATTGGCATCATCTTCATCTCCCTGCGACCATTTAGGTTCATTCAATAAAAATTCAATTTTACCATTACCCGTTCGGGCTGTCTCTCTTCCTCTGTGTGTCACGGTATCCTTCAATGCATTTCAATATGTCTTCCAACTTCCATTCACGATACGAAAAAGCTATGATGAACACTCACCCGGTATATTTAGAATACTGGCTGACATACCACATCATCTAATATACCGTTGAGACGAAATACTGTTCGCACCCTTTAAGAATCATCAGAATGGTGAAGACACATTTTAATGGGAATTTGTAGCAATACAATGCTTATGTTTGCAGAAAACACATCGCTTTCAGACAACCACCGACATATTAACATGATTACCAAATCTATATGTACACGCATTGCCTCAGCCCCAGGTTCAGGTATTATTTAAATATTACAATCGTTTTACATGGTATGTGTACACACCAGTATGCATACATGTACGTCAAATGTGCACGACGAACTGTTTGTAACACACAAAAATTAAATTTTAATCTCAACGAGTAACATATCTAATAAAACCTCCATTTAATTTAATACAACTCTAACAAACGAAGTTTACATTAAAGCCAACCCGAATTGCCACATACTGCCAATTCCATGGTTACCACTGCTCAGAATTTAGACATATAGAGCATTTACTCTATCTGTGATGAAGGCTTTGTAGAAGACGAAGTCCCTTCGACGAAAAAAAAAATCGATGGGTTCCAATTTAAATTATCGAAAATAGGCTCTGCTACGAAGAAACGTCAGCTGGAAAATCACAATCATTCCAGGAGTAAAAATATCACAGATGCTAAAATCACTAAAAGACACCACATGCCTTTTTACGGAATTCCATGTCAAAATTGTGAATCCACTTACGTATGAGAAACTGAACGTCCCTTAGAAATTAGACAAGGACAACATAAACGTTACGTCTGACGAGGAGGGTGTCATCATAGCAAGAATAAAAAACATGTCCGAAATTTCAAAAGCTTCGACGATTCTTATTTGATGCGTCTGTAAGTTACTTTGAAAATAAACGCAATATCTACTTTCTGACATATAAACAAGCACCTCGTGGCACTTGAACTATCTTAACTCAAGAGGCTTACTTGATTATTCTTACCACTCATGAAATTCGCAACACTTTCATCTGTAGTTTTCGAGTGATAAGAAAGAACTTCCACGATGACAAACTCTCTCATCAGTAATTGTCATCTTGTCAATGAATGCCCGGAAACAACTCGCCCAGCTTAACCATTCTTGACTTCTAAATTTTCCGTCGTTTCAATCGCGATCCCGATTCAATAGGCCACTTGTCAAACTAGTCATGGAATTCGCAGCAACACATCACAAGAAATAGAGGCCACAGTATAAACTGGAACGGTTCTCAAATAATCATGAAGGATATAAACCATCATTTACGCAAAATCAAAGGAGGATTATTCATGCAACAATCCATCAAACCAACAGTGAACAAACCACTAATCCAATTATTCGACAATCACCAAATTAGACAAAATAATTCTGAGAACGTAACATTAGGTAACTGGTGGAACGACCAATATATATACCACCTAAGATGTATTACGTGCATAACGCTCAGGACACAGCGTTACAACGTAAAATGTACAAAAGTATGTAGGGTAGCAGCACCAGTACCCGGCCAAGTAGTAGTTTCCGACAAAATTATAGTTTCACTAGTTACCTGTCACTATTTGCATTGAAATTTGGCCGGTTACTGGTGCTGGCCGGTTACTGGTGCTTGCCGGGAGACTACTACACGTCCAGTAACTAGTGCATCTACCCTATACGCGTAAAATATTCATTCATTACATAAGTACATAATCACATTAAAAGACATTAAAATTAAAATTATTATTCATCTAAAATAATACATTCACACAATTTGTAAATTAATTGAAATTATAGAGAACATGGAGGTCGAAATGGAAAAAGGAGATAAAATGAAAAAAAAAACAAATTATAAATTACATTTGAATGGGAGTATAGGAGCGAAAAAAAACACCACCAAACCATAGACCCTCGGTGGAGTTGATGTGAAAGTTTTTGACTTGAATTTGGGGTGGAATATATTCGATTCCAGAAGGATGGTAAAGTTCAAACAAAAGCTTGCGAAAATGAAGACGAAGAAAAATGGCAACATTTTTTGCAATATCGCTTGACAGGGTGATCATACATTAATGTATGACAAAACGATTTACGGTTATCGTTTGGAAGAACACAAATCCTTCAGCCATGTCAATGTCTGAGCAGAGAACTAGTAAACTTTCATCAAAGCTATTTACTACTTTAATTCGCGTGTTTTTTTGTTTCGTATTTCGAGTATAGAGATTGCAGGGAGAATTACAGAGATGTATGGACTGCCTGCAACCCATGCCACATGGGGCAGGTCATAAACATTTTCATAAAGCTTGAGCGCTAATAACTTTTGGTGAAACTTGCAAATGACTAGACATGTTTATGCGAATGTTTCTGCCACTCTTTAAAAATGACACATCTCGTCAGGGAAAGTGAGACAGTGGCACAGAGACTAGTTGTACCTTTCTTGCATGTACATCTCTAGCGAATCATAAGCGAAACGAAAGTGAAAAATTAAATTTCCGTGCAACCGGGGTCGAAAATGAGGGTATTTTTCGGTTTTTTGTGGTTTTCGGCTCTTTGCATGAAACTTATAGCTGCTTCGGACGATTGATTTCAGGCAACTCGTGAAATTGCATAAAATCAATCGTCCGAAGCAGCTACACATGT
>JANTFA010134635.1:0-13128 GCA_026413405.1 Phytosciara flavipes
CGGACTAGTTGATTTGTGTGCAACTTGTCTGACCATTTTTTCTATGTTTGTCGATAATTTCGTGCGATTTGGTTTTTATAGTTTGTTTATGATTTTGTGATCGAGTCGTTTGCCTTTTTTACACTAGATCGAGATGACGATTTTGGTTTTTCGTTTTATTTGATTTTTATAAGTACGGCGACAGTCTTTAAACGTTTCAGTCATGTTACAGGCTTTGCCGTTCTGTTCCGTTATGGAGAAATGAGAAAAACGACAAAACTATAAGACGGCGGGACGTTTGAATGATAGTCGCCGTAGTTTTCCTGAATTCTGTTGAATGATTCACAAGATAATTCCGTTGATTTTGGTTCAAAAAAGATTTTTATTTACCTTCTACGGCCGTTGACTTTGTGGTACATGTGACACATGTGGTACATACATTCATTGATTGTTCTATGACTGGGAGGTACAGAGAAAGCATTTCCCTGCATTTTTTATGTTCAAGTTGAGGGTATGAGGATTTACAGATGATGGCAAAACATTCCTGAAAATTGACGCAAAAGATCAGCCCTTTTGGGCCTAACAATAACCGGATGGATGCAGAGATGGTATGTTGATCTAGCAAAAATTTATATCAATTTTCAAATGATTCTGCTGGTTTGGAATCAGCCATAGATTAGATCAGAATTGTGAGAGGCTTCTAGCCTATTAGGAGAAAGCGAAGACACAGATCGGTGATCCTTTGTTTTCAACTCTCAAACCTTGCTGACTCTGTCACTGGAATATTCCGGTTTTTGACAAGAATTCATTAAGACGCGTTCCATCTAATGATGGTAAATCCTCACCATGGAGTTCGTAATACCCGAAGATGGTAAACCTGGGACCAGTACAGAGTGGACAGGTGCCAGACCACATGAACAGGTAGGATTAGTTGTCCTGTCAATTCTGTGTAGATGGTCGTTATGCTAGCAGTGGTTCAGAATTGCACCATAATCCGCCATAAGAAAGACGTTTCTTTGAAGACATCTCTTGCAAACCACAAAACAAATGCTCGGATCGGGTTCGATTCGATCTATACGGAATTGAGTTGAACATCTGAAGTCCAGGCAATAAGTCGATTGTGGTATGATTGGCAGTGATCAGTTGTAGCTCTTCCATTGCACATATCGTCGTTCTCACCACAAAGCAATGCAGAATTTGGTCCGCTTATAACTTTGCTTCTTGTTGACCTACATACACCAAATTTAATCTGGATTGAAATTGGTCTTTCATCAACATACGTCCCCTACCTTAGTAGCGAAAGATACAATTGGTTGTTAAAATCATATTTCACTTATTGCGAGGACTTCTGCGAGATGTTTAAATAAATTTCGCATGATCCAAATCAAACCTGATCCTTGCATTACTAAGACCCGTTTGAAAGTTGATCGTTTCTTTGCACATAGGCCATCGTCATCGCTGGTTTTTACGGATAAGTTTTTCTTCCATATGCGTCGACGTCAACGGTTGACGAATAAAATTAGAAAAAATTCAATCAAACGAACGCACGAACCTTGGGAGTATGAGCCTTGTGCCCCTTGTGTCTAATACCAAAACCTCTTAACTTAAGTGTGTGTATCGGACCTCTTAACTTTTCACGTATTGTTAACTTGTACAATCAGTGATAACATTCTGCGAACATGTACTACAAAGTTGACACAGTTGTTGAATAACATGATTTACATTTTTTACATAGAAAACAGTCCCATAATCCAACCGTTTCAATTTCGAAATTATTCTTACAGGAAACTCGCAACTCTGCCCTCCCACTCGACTTGGATGATGATACATCATCGCTTCGAAGCCAAGATATTGATAAACGTAAGACAGTTCATAATCTTATCAAGTCCGAACCCGAAAATAACTTTTTCCAAATGATCTAGATACACCCACATCCTTGTCAAAACTATCCAGAGACTCGAAAGAATCCACACCTACTGCTGATGATGTCAAACGAACAACCGATGCTGCTCCGGCTGCCGATCGCAAAGTATTGGCTAAAGAGAATTCACAAGAGTCGGATAACAGTTTGGAAGTTGAGAAACGGCCGGCATCTGTCGTAAGTATATTCTTTTGGGGTTGCAGAAGAGGACCGACGACAGCACTACCAACTAAATTTCGATTCAATTTTCAGATTGTCAAGAAAGAAAAAGGTCCAGCTCCACCTCCTCCAATGAACGTTGTAACTCTAACACCACCAACCACACCGAAGGATAACGAAACGGTCGAATCAGTCAGCGATTTGTCACCGATTCGTGAAGCATCTGCACCTAGCTCACTAGAAGAAATTGAACCAATAAAATTACCTGCCAAAAAGGATACTGCTCCCAGTCCACCAGTCGCCGCCAAACCGGAACAGCGAAAATCAATTTCCGATGAAACCAAAATCATTCAGAAAACGAAATCCATCGATGAAACAGTCGACGATCGCTTGTCCAAAGAAACCACCCAGATTATCGAAGAATCGGAAACAAAGTCAACAGACAGCGGAGAAATTACCGTCGAGTTCAAGAATCAAGAAGTCTCGAATGTCATATCCGTTGTGAGCCCATCAACGCCCCAAAGTTCATCATTGGACGATATGTCTCGCATGTCACCGGTTGGCATTTCCGTTACATCAACACCAAGCAAACAGAATACATCGACCATAACCATCAATTCCGATCCACCAGATCCGTCCAACAGTCTCGCCAGCAATATAAGTCAAGTGACTGTGGTCACAAGCCATCCACCAGTTCTTGTCGACAATTCATTGAAAATTGTTGAGAAGTCTAATGACGTTGTCATAGTGGCCAACGAAACCAATAAGACTCACATCAACGAATCATCAACCGACGAGGAATTCCCGTCACTGGACAGTTTAGAAAGTACACCCAGACACGGGCAGAATATGCACGGCAAAATACGACTACCAGATGGAGGCCAGGCCAGTCACAAAGCTCATCCACGGGCTAGAAAATTGGACGAAAGTGAGGTGTTCATTGTGAATGTTGAAGACGATTCAATTGCGTTTGATGGATCAAGCGTTGACGGAAATAAGACTTTGGATATGGATACTAGTCATGTATCGGTGGTGACGGTTGGTGAAGAAATTCTCGTTAAAGACTCATCGAATGCTAAGGAAAAGGTGTCACAAACTAGTGTAATGTCGGAGGGCGTCGATGACGCGTCCACGGATGATGTTAAGAAAATAGTCCTAGCTAAGAATAAAATGAACGGCCAAATAAAGAAATCAAAGAACGATGACGACGATGTCAGTATAATTGTGAATAAGAAGAAAACGAAACCGGAGAAGCGAATATCTCCAGACAGTTCCGTTGGCTCCTTGGATTCGCGTACGCATAGTGAGTGTGGCTCAACTCGATCTAGCGGTGGAGTATCATCGGCAATAACAAATAAAATTGATCGCAGTGATGCGGAGAGTATTGCCACAACAGCTAGTCACGATAGTCGAGAGCCCGAAGAGGAAGTGACCATTCGACGAACCAAACCGGCAATGTCACCGCGAACGAAAGAGGAAATCGAGCTGCGAAACTTGAAGAAGAAGACGCGTAAACGGACGAGGAAGTTTGAAATTGATGGCGTGCAGGTGACAACAACGACAAGCAAAGTGATTTATGGCGACGACGAGAACGGTAGAATGTACGACGATCATATATTCCGTAAGCAGGAATTACGCGAATTGAAAATGTTACAAAAGCAGGAGAAGAAACAATTTAGAGAAATGGAAATCAAAGAGAATGCGGCACGGGAACAGCAAGAGAGACGATTCGAACAGGAACGTATTGCTTTGGAACGGACTTATGATGCGGACATGGAAACATTGGCTAGACAACATAGACAATTGGTCGAAAAGACAGAACAACAGCAAGAATCCGATTTACGGGCAACTTCAAAGAAAATACGAGCTGAGCAGGAGCGGGAACTGAAATTGGTAAGCTACCTAATCCGATGCTAATATACCTAGCCATCATTTCATTGACTTATCGATCATTTGTTTACAGTTCCGCGACAGCTTGAAACAAGAAATTCGGCTGCTGAAACAGGAAATCGATTTGCAGCCCAAGGAAAAGCGCAAAGAAGAATTCCGACAACGACGAGCAGCTATGGAAGTCCAGCACGAAGACAAGGAGCGACAGTTTTTGTCATCGCTATCAGAAAATCATGATATCGCACTGCGACGACTCAGTGAGAAACATCGCGATCGACTAGCTACAATTGACAAAAATTATCTACAACAAAAACAAACTGTAAGTCGAGCTGCTGGACATACTCTACAACTCTTTTTAACTCCACAACCTCTTCCCATAGGCCATGAGAACCCGTGAAGCAATGCTCTGGGAACTGGAAGAGAAACAAATCCACGAGAAACATCAACTGTCCAAGCGTCATGTAAAAGACATCTGCTTCATGCAACGTCATCAAATGATCGTTCGACACGAAAAGGAACTGGAACAAGTGAAACGAATGCTACAACGAAAGGAAGAGGAGCTGATCAAACGACAAACGGTTGAACGGCGAGCATTGCCCAAACGTATCCGGAATGAGCGAAAAGCGCGCGATCTAATGTTCCGCGAGTCACTGCGAATATCGACCAATATTGAACCGGATGCCGAGCGTGAAAAGTTGAAGAAGGTTAGTGAAAGTTGAAATCCGAATTTGTTGGGAACGGCGATCCGATCGAATGTTTTTGCGTTTCAGTTCCAAGAGCAGGAGAAGAAGAGATACACACAAGAGCAGCAACGATTCGAAACGAAGCACCTGAAGCAATTGGAGGAAATGCGAGCGACAGCCGAAGGAACTGTGCGGTATGTTGAACCATCATCATGTTCGGATTGACTTGAATGAATTTTATCGAGACTTTTGTATTGTTCCAGTGAATTGGAACAAATCCAAAATGAGAAACGTAAATCGCTGCTGGAACACGAAACGGTGAAATTACGAGAATGCGACGATGCACTGCAGAGGGATTTGCGCGAATGGAAGAGTAAACTAATGCCACGCAAACAGGTAATTTGAGTTTGGTTGTCGTGTTCGTCGTTTTTTATTCTTTCACTTGACACCAGAATACTTAGCACAAAAAACATTCGGCCGATCCTCAAAAAAAAAGTGTAAAATGAAAAATTTTCGTATTTCGGTGTTGGTAAATATAATGCCAGTGCTATCACACTCTAATTTGAATGATAAATTAACAAAGAGACGTACGTTCGTTCTGAACCGGACTGTAGCGTTTCAGAAACACACAGAATTTTGTAGCTGTTGCACCTCTTTAACTTATAAATGTGACCGCTGTTGTGTAAGCGCCGATCCAATGAAAGCATTCTTACTATGCCGATTGCCTTAGCTCGGTTACCACAGCGGCCCGTCACATTTTCCATAAATTTTACATTTTACATTTTACGTACTAACACAATCACAACAACAACAGACAAACATTTTGAATTACTTAAAATTACTCAAAGAGGAGACATCCATAAATCACGTCAGCAGCAGAAAAGACAGAGGGTTTGTCTAAATACACAAAGAAGCTGCTGACTTTTTTTATTGTTCTGAAACTGCTGACGAGATTTATGAATGTCCCCCCACCCCAAATCTTGCATGTTTAACTTAGCTTAATCTAACCGAAAACAAACCAACAAATTTGCAGAAATTGAATAGCATTTTAAGTGAAATGGTTGATGATTACGAACGCAAGCATGGCCAAGTCGAAGATCGTTCGATATTCGACGGGGAAATAGTTGTGCCACCGCATCTACGAAATATGACCCATACGCTCGGATCCCGTCCACGTTTGCATGGTGGCCTACTCGGTAACCTATCCCGATCCCGTACCTTCCTCACACTATCATCCCCATCGCATGAGAATTTGCACAGTTCTGTACCAGATTTAAGTCGCAGTGTGCCGACTACGCCCAGTCAAAAGTCCCGTTTGACGCTGGCCAATTCGGTGGAATCGGTTCTCGAAGAGACTGAAAATCCGAAAAAAGTCCAAACCAAAACCGGTGTCAAGTACATCTTTTCGAATAATGGCGTTGAATTGCGTCGCAAAAGCGAACAGGACAATCTGCAAGTGCTACGCAATCGGAACACTGTGAATGCGACGAATGGCGCTAATAATAAAAAATCGGCCGTCGTTTATACGACAACGCCTAGCCATCATAGGCACACATCGGAGCCGATGTCACGTTTGATACCAGTGCGGGCTCAATTGAAAAAACCGGCCACAATAATCGAAGGCATTACGAACCGCAGTTCGGTGCTGTCAAATAATGTTCCGCATAAAAACGAATCACAGTTGTCTTCCGCATCGATGCATAATATTAGCACACTGGACAATCCGCCGAGCAAATGGGGTAATGTTCGGAACTCGGCCAGCTTTTCAGCCGACATCAGTGCATTGGCCAAATATTCAATACCGAGAGTGTCGTTGACTAACAACAGTGGCCAAGGTGTCGTTCTCAAGAACAATCACGAGTCAAACAACGACTCTGCGGCTTAAATCTATTACAGAGTTCGACCATTTTTCTCACACATCATCGAGTTTCTCATTTTAATTTACCAGAAAAAAAAAAGTTTTTTTCTTTTGCTTTGATTTCTTCATTTTCTCCTTCCGACGAAATGTAATTTTTTTTGTTGGTAAAATTGAATCGGCCATATTATAGAGGTGATTTGGAGGCTTACCTTACTTTGATTTCCAACTGAGGTTTGTAACAACTTGTATATTTCTCTATATTTATCTGTGTCGCTGTAAAATTTTCGTTTTGTTTTTTTTTTTGTTCACACAAATCGCTCGTTCATTTTATTCAAGTTGTATTTTGTGGTCCACATTTTTCGTTCGTTACACTCGTTATAGTCTCAGAAATCACCAACACTGTGTGTTCATATTATGATTATGTGCTGTCAATAAACAAAATTATTAATTGGAAACAGTGCTAATCGTCGTCAAGTTGACGAATCCCTACAACAAGAAGATTCGCAGGTTCCGTAAAAGGTTGAAGTGCAAAGATAGTACGAGTGAAACGGTAGTGTTTTTCTGTGTCAAAATTTAGGTAAAAGTTCGATTCGAGATGATTGAGTCACTGATGTGGCTGCTTGGGGATCTCTTCGATCGACTTAATTCGACGTAAAATTAATTTATCGTCTTTTTCGGTAAAACTTACAAATTGCAAGAGCCACGTAACTATAGGTCACGGTTGACTTGTGGTACATGAACGTCGACAGCGCCTCTACATTTCTGCTTATGGTATCTCGGTTAAGTAAGGTGTTTCACAACAAGACCAGAGGCGCTGTCGTTGTTCAACTATTATAAGGTTTCCCGTGACCTATTAATATTGCCACTTCTATAACCTGATATTCCACATAGCTTTTGTATCAGTTGTTCGCTTTCTAAATTCGCTTTCTTTGTTATTAGAATAAGTTTTTCCGTGAACTAGTCACGTACTATACCCTTTCAGAAATAGATATCCATCTGTTATCGAAGCTGCACTGGGGTAATTGGTGTCACACATCAAGATGGATTGAGAATATAGTTACCTCGCCAAGAGCAAATACTTCGAAAGTAGGCAACTGGTGCCACAAAAATTTCGGCCAGTGAGCAACAACTCAGTTATTGAAAACGTGTACGAAAGAAGATCTTTAGTTGATGTTCACTACAAGTGCCAAGTAGCTCCGTCTGTAGAGCGTTGGACTCTTACGCCAAGGATCATGGGTTCGATCCCGGGGTGAAAAATCATGACTGGCTTTTTCTAATCACTAGGTGATTGAGTATTCGCTATTAATCATTGATAGTCTATTGGAAAAATTTCAAAATATCCAGGTGTCGCGACTTTCTATGTATAACTTAGTGACGATAATATTCTCCGCTCTTTGTTGCAACTATGAACTACCATATTATCACTAAGCGACATCGGCAACACACATGATTACGTCACAGCCGTGACTATCTGCTCCATCTAGAATACATAGATGGAAACTCATACAAGATTTCAAGTCGGAGTGCTCAAATGCGTTGAATTAACAAGTACGCACAACAGGCTCATCTGAAGCTAACGTGCAAGGTTCTTCCCACTCAATTATCCTAATCCTAATATGACAGCTAGTTGCATTCAAAAGAGAGCCTTTTCAGCGCTTTTTTATTTTTCTTAAATGTCGGAGAATTTAACCTTCATTGGTTCAGCCAATTCAGTTTTCTTTAACGTACACAGATATTTAAAAATGACCAAGGCTACTTCGAGATTTAGCTATCGCTCATCTTCTAGCCTCGTTCATGACAGTTGAATTCTATGACATTTAAGAAAAACAAAAAACGATGAAAAGGTCCTCTTTTGAATGCCGCTGGCTGTGCAAGTATTCATTCATTTAGCTTCGTTTCGAATGAGCTGACTATATCAATTGAATCTTTTTGATAATTAGACAACAAGAATGAAATTTCGTTTTTCTTATAATTTGCCAATATCACAGGTGACATGTATCCTTCATTTAAAACTTTTCATAAAGCAAAACCCTTGTAACAACAAATGTAGTAAAAGAACTTCATGATATCTTTTCCGTAAAAGTTAAAGGCCCAACTTTCTATTAAATCTATTTTTGATTCGTCATTTCAATTAGATTTTACTTTTAGTTTGTAAATATCATTTCTGGCTTCGTTTATTACGTTGATTTTCGTGTATACTGCTTGCATGTTGTCCATTTTAATCGAATTTTATGACTAATAAAATTACTAACCAAATTATTTCATTTCATTTGCTGGTGATGTCGTCGATTCATTTTGTACATAAAAACCACTTTAAATTTTAAGTTCTCCAGTCGTTTACATCATATTTTGTAGTTGTGAATCAATGTTTGAATTTTGTCAATAAAAATATATTTTTGAACTTACTTGAAAATTATATAAATGCCAGAAAACAACAATTTCAAATCGAACCATAAAACCAAAACAAATTGAAATTTTTATAGCGTCTCGAGGAAACATTCAGTCACCAGTTGGACGAAATGGAAGCGTTATATGGTGGCACATTGATTGTATCGATGCCATTAGGTTCATCACCGCGTGAATTTGCTGGTTCGACACGCAGTAGCCTATCATCGTATTCGGAGGGATGATTTCGATTTCAAAAGCAACAACAAAACAAATCTTTAAATAAATTTAATTTAAAATTTAAAATAATTACGAGAGAGAGAGAGCCAGAGGGAAGAAGTGTTAATAAATACAGCTAACAGCAAAAAAAAGGAAAATGTACGATAAATACAAAAATGAGGAAAATATATTTGAAAGGAAAAAATTGTTTAATTCTTGCGATGAATTTTTGTTCTAATGGAAATCGATTGAAATGAAGAAGTTAAAAAAAACAATTCGGCAAGGACACACACCTCCCCAATTTGTGACAGAAAATTAAATTATTTTTTTAAATCCCTAAATAAACAGAAAACGCGCATGTTTTGAATAATAATTAATCGAGAGAGTAAAGAAAATATTTTACCATTTCTCTGGGACGTCAAAGGAATGAGTGCAGTTAAACAAAAATAAATGAGAAAACATTGAGAGGGAAAACGTTTACTTAATCTTAGGCAATGTAAATAGTAAATTAAATTCAATAAAATATTCACAAAACAAAAATTATTTTCTATAATTATTATAAAATTAACTTTACTTTAAATATATCAGAAAACAAAACAAAAGAGAAAAAGTGGAAACAGACAGATTGAAATTATTTTAGTAAAAAAACGAAAAGAAAATGAAAATGAGAGAGGAGCCGCAAAAAATATTCTATTACTTCAGCCATGACAGCCAACGTATTCACAATCAGTGTTTTTGTCCTTTTTGAAATTAAAAATCGAAAAGAGGGAAAAAGTTGGCCTCAAAAGTCGATTTTTTCCATCTGTCAAAGTGACGTTTAAAATTTCAAACGAATTTTTGGTGTTGAATTCATCGTAAATTTTCTCAATTCTCGCTCAATTCTGTTGAGAGAATAGAATTGAGGAGAAATGAAAGAAAGTTTTTGGTCGATTCAAAAACCTTTTTCATTTGACTTTTTAAAAGTCACTTTGACAGAAAGAAAAGACTTACTTTTGATCCCAAATTTTTTACTTCGCGGACAACTCAACATTCTAGAACGCAAAACAAAAATCCGCCAGCAGCGCACCATGCAGTCGCGTGCTTAGATTTCAGATTTATCGGACAGTATATCATACTTTCGAATTACACTTAACTTCTAAAAAAAAGAGATTGAAAAAATCTTCCAACTAAGATGCCATTGTCAAGTCCATTTTTTATGCATCCCGCGTTGGCTGTAGTCGAAAAACTATTCGGAAGTTGAGCCATTATTCAGTCGCCGTTGTCTCTATTTTTCCATTACACGCATGTCGATATCCGAACAGACCATGTCTTTGTTTTTTTCTTTTGTTAGATACTGTTGGAGAAATATAACTTTCGACATATTCAATGATATCATCGTTTCTCTTGTGTTCTTCCGTTTTGAATGTCGTTATCTCAAATGGCAATTGAGAGAGAGTTATAGAAATAACGATATCGCTGAATATGCCGAAAGTTATATTTCTCAGAATGTAAACAACACGCTTAAATAGGTCGGCTGTCATGTCTCTAGAAAATCTATGAATGAAATTGGTTTTACATGTTACTGCGGCTATGCATCTGTTATCGGTAAACGACAAAAAATTAAATGAAAACACCCGGTGTTATAAAGACAAAAAGCATTCTGAACGAATTGAAGTAAAAGATTTGAAAATGCTTAGATCAAATGAAGTAATAGACCCGATTACAAATGGTGTTTATATATTAGCCGGCTGTAACAGGTTGAACGCAAGATGTGAGCCGAGGGGAGGATCATCGTATATTTTTGAGAGAAATAAATCTGAGTGGATTTTTAGACATATTTCCTGCGCATTCTTAAGATTAGAGTGCAGTAAATTTGAGAATTGCCTAAGGATTTCGAAAGAATATTTCCCAAAGATGATGAATGATATTCTACGTTGATCCGACCCCTCGACGTCAACAGTGCAAATAGAACGATTCTTTTTTCGTTCAACATAAATATTCGCTTAAAAATTTACTACGCAAACAAAACAAAAAATCATAAATTGAAATCAACAAAGAGATAGAGACAAAAAGAGAGAGAGAGAAATATTTATTTATATTTTACACGAGATAAATTTTTGTTGTTATAAAATTCAAAAACGAAAAAAGCAAAAAAAAACATACCACACACACCAGACAGAGACACTTGTATATTCATATGTTATTGTATTACTCTGTATATTGAAGAGAATTGACTAGATCGGGAAAAGGATATTATCACTAAGGAATGTTCTTTGAATTACGAAAAGGTGAAGAAGAAAAGAAATAAAAATTTACGAGACTTGCCTCCCCCCTTTCTTATTATACTGTTTTCTGTTCTTTCTTTTTAAGTTTTTATTTTCTTTAAGTTAAAAGGTAATGTCATTCCAATATATAAACAAAATATAAGAAATTTTTAAATAAATATTTGTTTTCGTTTCTTAATTTATTTATTAATTTGGGCCTTGAACACTTTTTGTCCGGTGCAAGGTTGCGCTGATGATGGTACTTCAACTCGGTCAGTATGATTTTGATTGTTTCCTTCTGTCAAGCGTCAAAGGTGAGAATCTCCTCATCTCATTCTTCTGAAGTTTTATTTGATTTGACCATAATGACAGCAACGCAGATGATGGTCATGATAACTGAGTCAGATCCTTCGAATTGTTTCGCTGTTCGTTTTTGGCACAATCTTCATCGACGTTGGTTGATGCAATTTACAACACTAAATCACTCCTCATTGCAAGCTGTTAAGTCTCTAACAGAGATCATTAATTTATAAGATGCGTTTCCCGTGTGAAGGTGTAGCTCAGAAGTTTTCGTATTAGTCAGGCTAAATTAAAAATGAAAATTACCTTCCCACCAATCCTTTGGGTCAAAAATACCGTTCCACACGAAGACACGATGGTGCTGATTTGGAAGGTTGCAGCTTTCTGTTACACATGTTGTTACAACAACACAGAACGTATTCACGGTTAAATCTCAAAATAGGTCAACTTCAGGCTTGAATCTGACCTCAATTCAGGTCTAAACCTGAAGCTGACCTGTTTCGAGATAAAACGTAAAAAACACTCCTGCTGTAGTACCAACATGTGTAACGAAAAGCGGCAACCTTCCACTACAAGTCATGCCACTTTTCGATTTCCAGACGCGCTGTAGTACAAGACAGTTGAACTTAATTTTATATGACCTGAACTGGACCTGTTCCGAGCATGCAGTGACTGAAGAATCATTTTTATTTGCTTCTCTTTTTGAGTTTGAGTGAAAAATCCTTTACAGGCTTGATCTTAGTGAGTAAGTCTGCGGTTTGTTACATGTTTGGATTCAGGTGTTTTTTGGAAATTTCAACGAATTTCATCGTTTCATTTAATGTTTTCAAGTCAGTTTATTGCAGCTGTCTGCTGTTGGGGGGGAGGAATCTACTACTTCGATTAATTTATGCAAAATCTACATAGCTGTGTCATGCCACTCTATAAATAACATCACATGATGCAATTTTGCAGATATTAATTGTTTACGTCGCTGTCGATAACAAATGATAACAGATAATCATTACCTTTGCTTTTTAGTGAAGTTACTTCCAAAAGAACCTCGCAAAAAATGGAAAATTATTTCGTGAATATGTGTGACGTTCTTATTTACCATAAGGAAACTCAGTTTAATTATCATCCAACAAGGTTTTCTTTCGATGAAATTCGCTCAATGTGGATTGTTAGCGTTAGCCCCGGTCGATAAATTGGTCTATCTACATAGACCAAGCAAATATGAATTCATGAAAAGCTTCGTCGAACTGATGCAAAAAATGTTATTCAAAATTATTCTTGACCGTTTAAGCTGTAAAGAATATAAGGTGGGTACATACACAACATCACATTCCATTTTTTATGTTTTGCAATCAATGAACAATTTAAATTGAGAAGTAAATCAAACATGTTGGATCGAAACAAAACTAAAAGAAGAAGAGGAAGTAGACGAAACCGTATATAGAACAAAATGTATAGTAAGTCAAGGAATGAGAAATCAAGCTTTTTTTCGTAAAA
>JANTFA010134646.1:0-23334 GCA_026413405.1 Phytosciara flavipes
TTGGCTGAATTTTCACGATTTATTCCCCATACATTTTCGTGAGTTTGTCCCGTCACATCCTAATAACTGGCCTTAAGCACATTAGAATCAACATATAAATTAAAACGCGTCGCACGCCTAGCTTGAAGCAAGTTTAACTCGAAAGTCGCTGACCAAAAAATGTTTCTGCTGATGTTGGTAGAGTTCAGTTCCGTGGCTCCAAATCAGATTACAGTAAAAAAAATGAGACAAAATTTTGAGTTAGGTCGATTTTTGGATAATTTTCTACCCTCGGCGAACTTTGACTACCGCTACATCCCACCAGGGCGGCTGTTTTCGAATAAGACTATGATTGTTAGTTAGCCTGAAGTCTAAGCTTTGTAGCGATACCAAACCAAATTCATAGATCATCGGATACTGTTCAGTAGAAACGATTTATTGACAATCTACCAATTATTTGGTCGAAATTCAAGAAATTATCAGTGAAATTTCTCAGTGACATAGACGTTTGAGCACCAAAAATGCATAGAAATGAACTGTAAGCGACTCCTTTGACACTAAGTTTTGCTCTAGTCAACAACTCTACATAGCCTCTAGACGCTAATTTCAGTAAATTCAAAAAGAATCAGACTGATAAGTAACCGAAAATGTATGATCATTCCAGATTCTTCGAGTAGGATGAGCCAGTTGCAAAAACTTGTCTCAAAAATATACTTATCGAGACACATGTATGGCATGTTTGGTATCGTTACAAAGCTTCAGGCTAACTAACAATCATAGTCTCATTCGAAAACAGCCGACCTGGTGGGATTTAGCGGTAGTCAAAGTTCGCCGAGGGTAGAAAATTATACAAAAATCGACCTAACTCAACATTTTGTCTCATTTTTTTTACTCTTAAACAGATTTGGAACCACGGAACTGAACTCTACCAACATCAGCAGAAACATTTTTTGGGCAGCGACTTTCGAGTTAGAGGAAGAATTGATACCGAGCGAAACGAGTGAAATTTTTTGAAATCTTAGCTATAAAGTATTTAACTACCAAGTATTAGTTTAACAATTTATACTCGAATCACGAGTTTCTCAAATGACTAGATTTTGTGGCTATGTCGATTTTTGGCTAAGGTTTATTCAAGTGAAATTAATCGAGATGGAATTTAAATTTGAAATGAAAAATTACTTTATGCCCATAAATCGTTGGGTTGTGAATCCAACGAGGTAGCTCTCTGCACTATCAGAGCAGCATACATTGAAAATATTCATATTTGGTTATAGTCTGAAGACAGGTTTGAAATATTCCTTGCTAATGTATTTAGGCGCCATTCAAATACAGCGTACGCTAAAATAAAATCAGACAAAATCGCATCGCAAACAAAAGTAATGTTTCGTCTCAAGTTTTTAACGTGCGTACTGTTTGCATGATTCATTAAACCTTGAGCCTGTAAATGCCGAGAGATGTTAATATGACGACTGCAGAGAAATGATACCTAGATGGCGTCGCGTTGCACTTAGAAGGAACATATTAGCAATTCGCATAGTTCAAGGGAAATGTCAAAATGGTCGCAATATGACCGAATATTTCTTTGTTCTGTGACCAACACTACATAATCGACATTAACTCACACAAAATAAATATTTCTGAAAATGGTTGATTGAAGTCAAATAAAGTGTCATTGTGTTTGCGCCAGCATTAAATTAATCGTAAAATAGTTTTTTTGTGCGTCCGATTAATATTTTGTGATATATTTACGATCCAGGATTGCGAATATTAAATCTGTGGTTATGTTTTTGATGAACGTTTGTCAGTACCATGTCGTTCAATTTTTTTCAGAAATATTCCAGATGTTCCTTGTATCTGGCGTGTAACACGACGCCATCTAGGTATCATTTCTCTGGACGACTGGGATTTTTGAACGCGTATATCTTAGATTAAAGTAGCTCGACAATAAATTACTTTCCGTAGATTTTCACATCGAGGGAAAAGTATTCCCATAGTGTTTGGCTCGAATCATTCTATCCAAAAATTAATTATTTTGTAAACAAACGATCAATTTTTGGTTGTATTTGGCAATTTTTGACATTTCATCCGTTCTATAAAAACGGTCCATTTGTTACATCTATCTGCCGAAGCGACGTCCCAGTCGCCATAATTATCAACTCGTCAAAATAGTGATAAATTTGAATCTAAGCTTTCTAACGAACTGAAAAATTTCTTCAGTGGAGAACGGTCAAACATTCTGCGCAATAGATGAGAAAATTTTCAACAGTAGCCGAAGTTGAGAGCACATCGTATGCGCAAAAATCTAGTTTGGGCACACGTTTTATCAACAAAATTTTATGTACAGAAATGGGATCTTCATTTTTCCAAACGTCATTTTTGCACACTAGTACGGAAAAGTATATACGAAAATCCATTTTCGCACTACTGTACACAAAACTATTTAATTTGAATTGGCGTCGCAGGCGAATTTTTCAAACTTGTAAGTTAGAATTGATGAGAAGTGTATTCAACAATGAATGAGTTTTATTACCCAAATATATATAAAATCCATTGCCCAGCATCACTTTTCCCCAGCGCCAGGTAACTGGGACCCTGTAGCCCATGGTTTTAAGACAGACTGCTCTGGTGCTGCCTGCTGTGAACGATATGAGACATTCAGATTATATTATTATGCGTTATAAGTGAAGCTATTTAATTCTTCTGCATTTTTTCTCTCCTTTTCGTTAGGTGTATTCCTGTCAGCACTAATAAGTTTATCAGCAGTCAGTTAAAATTTATCCGGCCAAAAAGTAGCCTCGATGCTATTATAAATTTGACGCGATAAATTTAACTGACAGCTGATAAACTTAACAGAGCTGACGGGAATCCAGCTATTATTTCAATTTCATTGCAAAACTCAAAGCCTTGGTGATGTGATAGACATTGCATTTACATCGTTTGAGGTTAGAGGGTGAACAAGATTAGTGGGTGAACAATCTCATACATTAAAATCCCCGATTTATGACTCAACATTATGTTTGTGTATAATTGAACGGGTCTGTATTCCAGTGATATACCGTTCAAGAGAATCCAATCAATATTTCGATTTTATAAAATTACACTTCAAATCAAATGTGTCTTTTTTCACAATATGTTCGACTTGAGACACGTAAATTTTATTCTGTGTGTGATGCTAATTAGATTTATATTTTATTCAGATGCATAAATTAAATTCCAAATATCTTAAGCAGTCGTAACTGATAAGTGGTTGATAAATAATATTATTTAAATGAGTTGCTATTTAGTCGACTCGATCACTTACAAACAAGGTAATTAATCGGAACATACCGCCGTATAAATGTATTCGTGAAAGTGTTAGTGTCCAGTCTCTCTATATTTATAATTTAATGTGGTAAAATGTTAATTGTTTTCGAATATAGGAAACTGCGAACATTGAGCAGAGAAAATGCGTAAAAGCTGGTACAAGCTAGGTAGACGGAACGGGAACACTGTAATCTGTCTTCCTTAGTCAATAATCTTTTTCTCTACTGAAAAACATTGTCTGTCTAACCTTATATACGTTTAAAGGGTCGACTGAAATAACTAATAAGGTGAATAACCGAGGATTGTCCTAGTGGAAAATTGATTTTGTGTTGCCCATAGGATAACTCACGGTTCTATAAAAACCGTAAAGTGTCCTATGACGTTTCCTTCTGTAGGAAAATTCACGGTGCATTGTATTTTATATGGAAATGAGACAACTCACGGTAACCCTACGAAAACTCTCAAGTTTTATTAAATCATTAATTTGATTACAAAATTTCGTTTCAAATTGATAAAATTAATGTTATTTAGATTACCAAGAGTCAAATCTTAGGATTAAAAGAATTTGTTGGCAAACACTTTTATGATTGAAAAGTATGCCCTACGCCCCATTTAGGAGGTGTATTGTGGGACGATGATATTGCTTACTTGTCGAGTTAGAAGTGATTTCAATCAGAAAACAACACTGAAAAACGTAAACTTCATTAGTACGACTTCTTCTCTCAGTAGTGAAAAGTGAAACTGATACTAGCTCGATGGTATCAGGCAATCACGAGCTCATGTAGATTCTCAATGGTGCGTCATAAGATAGATATGGTTCGACTTCTATGACTTCTTCAGTCTTCATTGAATATATTGGATGTGGCCTCCTCATAGAGAGTAAGAGTATTTTGACTTTAAACACCATGCCGGTTAATTAATTGGTGAATGAAATCCGAATCAAGCTTTGAGTTAGCCTTTAGGATGCCATTAGGCACTAATTATATCTCCGCCTAAAGGTATACTTAGCAATATGGAGTCTATAAATGGGTCGCGTCATTCTTTCCGTGTACGGTTCTCGTTGAGGACACCGAACATTTCAACTACCTTGTGCTATACATTGGAGAAAAATCATAAACAGAATGTTGCGCTCAGCCGCACCGGGGATTGAAAACGGGTTATTTGCGTAGCCAACCCGTTCTGTGACTGGTCTTGATCTCTTTAATGTAAGATTAATTGAAACGAACCCGGGAACACCCGTTATTGACTGTCTACTGGTTTACCACTTAATCAACAGAGTGGTAGAATCTGGTTTAAACCCAAATTGCTAACTTCTCATATCACTAACGAACTAACTTCCTCAAATTCGAGAAAGTATGCTCAAGTATTAGACCTGATATATATATAAACGTAACGAACCAATGAATTCAGTATAAACATGCAAATTAGAACGTATGTTTATACAGGCGGCAACGTGTGTATCAAGTTAAAATGACGGAAAAGAATTCAAATGCAATTAATCAGAGAATATTAGCTGTATTTGTTTACGTCTTTTTTGGGAAGATAACATTGAAATTATACTCAATCTTACGGAGTGTTTTTTTCCTTCTTTTCAAATTATTCCACAATAAAATCAAAGAAAATAAAATTTACGAAATGAGAAGAAAAAAATAGAGTGCGCGGGCGACATTTTATGTGTTTCAACTAAGTTTTGTTACAATAAATTATTTAAAAAAATGACTTTGAATGTTGTTTCGATAGACGCACACACAAGTTATGTTTACATACTTACAACGAACTCCATTTTAATGTGATATTAAATAGAGAGGTATTGTCGACCGAGGCAATAAAATATTTAACTTTAAATTTCGTCACAATAATGTATACTGTTTAATGCAGGTGATTTTATATGTTCTATGCTCTCGTGGAAGAGTTTGATCTTTTTGTTCAATGACAAAGTGTCAATCGTATACATTTGTCTAATGGCCGAAAGCATAAAAAAAATAAAATTCTTATGAATTTCAATGCTTTAAGAACCAGGCAGGTAAATTTTGAACGAACAGATATTCGACCCAAACGACAACGAAACGAAATGTTGGAAACCTTTTTTTCTGTTATTTTACAGCATTTTAGTATGTTACTAAGGCCGTGGGTACGGAAGAAAACAGAAAGAGGACCCGCAAGAGTAGCGTACCACGTATACTATACGTCGTATAGTATAGAATGAAAGGCATCCATCTTAAAACTAATCTGCAACACTGCATCTTTCAATCAGTCCATTTAAACTCTTTCTCCATACGAAGCTTAATTAAGACATTAAGAAATCCATCAAAATCAGTTGAATATGGTTGAAATATGAGTGAAAAAATACTAAATCATCATCATCACCACCATCATCCTCACTAAAGCCTAAAATGGCAGCTGGAGACAATTTTCTTAAGTCATTGAAAACCGTACTTCCGCTTCATGGGTTTCATTTTATCTTTCAAACGAAGACAAAAAGTTTGCAGCACAATAAAAGTTTTTTTTCGAAATTTGGGTGAAAAACAGTAAAATTCAATGTTGCGCAGGCAAACGATTCCAAAGGTCGTCCAAAATATTTAAAGAATCACACAGGTAGTTTCTTCGGGCTTTATTAGCGAAACTTCTCGAATCGTGACAAGACACTTAAATTTTTCTATAATGCAAACAAGTAATCCGCTTTAGGGAACATATCGATTATGCAAAGTGAAAGTCTTCCTTACTCTTAGCATCCCAATGGAATCGTATCACAAAAAATGTAGTGTGTGTTGAATGCAAAAACCTGAACCAGACTACGAAAATAACACTAGTTCCACCAAATCTCTGAGACGACTCGACCGATTTTGCTTATTTTCGAACTTAAGCTAGCATTTGTGAATACAAATGGAGGAAAAAGAAAGTTCCATCAAGATTGGTTCCCTCTCAAGGTATCACGGACAGACATTTTTTGATTGTTGATTTGGCATCCAGCAGGGGTGACCACAGATGGCTTACCCTTACTCAGGTATTTGAATTTCACGTGTTACAGACACTAGTGTCACTAGTGTCACAAGAAGCGTGACAAGAAGTAGTTCCAGGATATGAATGCAGACCATACACATTATATCCGCACATAAGAAACGGTTCTACTAGAACCAATTAAACTAACTGAGTATCATTTTCTGTATGAGTATAATACAGGATACCCCATATGCATTATAGAATGGTGCATACACAACACACATATTACGCTTTTCTACAATAATGACCCGACCCAGCGGACTTGACGCTATACATTGTTTATTGTACTTGAAACAAAACAAAAAAATTTGTTTCAAAACATTATTTTTATCATCGCCAAGTTGTTCCAACTGTTGTTGGTTCGTGTCGTATATATATCACCGCAATCTGTGATTTTGCGTGATTTTACTCAAACTGCATTTATATGTATCGTGCAAAACATTAAATTTCAATGTTTTTGAACGAAGACAATATGGGGCAAGACATGGAGAAACTAAGCCATGTGTCTTCAATGCACCACAACCAACCAACAGACCCGATTCCTATAATAATCACAAAGTCTCATTCCCAATTATTATTACCCATAATATCGATTTGAATGCAATTCCAATAAAAGATAGACATCGACTTTGAGGTCAAACTTTATATTTAATAAACGGAATCAATGTTGACGACACGTTCAATGTCTGAACGAGACTTCACAACCCCAGGGGTTGGTAAAAAAAGTGAAAATGTACCGAGTCCGCCATGGAATGGAAATAGTGTTCAGTGACACCCCTGTTCATTCATTACAGCTGCAAGTCTTTTTTGTTGTTGTTGTTGTTGTCTTCTATGAATCGATAAATAAAGTATAGCTCCCCGAAATAATAAAAAAAAAAAACTGAAGACGAGAACGGGAAATATATTCATTTGTACGTACGAATATATATCTGTAGCCATGTGTGAGAGATTAATGTGGACTGAGTTTCGTTTGACGAAAAGGGTGCGTTTAAAGAACGTCGTCTATATCGTGCGGTTATATAAGAATAAAGAACCGAAAAAATCTTTTTTCTCTTTTCGCGTAACAAATCGATAATTTTTCATATTAAACTGCATTATTCTAATGTCTCTTTCGTTTTAGACATATATTTTCGTCCGTTCATTTGTTACATATGAATGTGTGTATAATATTATTGAGAAATATAATTCATTAATTGCTCCATACCAATATTCCTACCCCTTTCTCTGAAAATCGCGTTCGCTGACATTTCCGTCTAACAAACAGAAAATCATTCTACATTAAAACGGATCTACCCGATTCGCAAATTATACATGAATGTGTTTACCATCATACACAACATCCTCCAATACACACACATCTTTGAGCACGCACACAACAAACCGACACACAATATGGAGAGTAAAAACACAGAAAATTCAATAAAATTGGTATGAGACCATGCGACAAACTTCACAGGTATATATATTACGATGGTTATGTTATGATGTCTTCGCTCTCCATTTCGTCTCGATTCGACTATACAATGTTTTTCGTGTGTGCGTTGTGCATAACCTTATTTTGTCCCCTCAATACAACAGGCCCATGCGGAAATTACGATTCTCTTACTTCATTCATTATCTCTGTATTCATCTTGAACCCGTATACGAGAATTCTAACGCGCTGAGTTAAAGAAACAAAATTTTGACAGGTCTCCCTACGATCAAGTGTATTATATATTACACACAGTACGAGCGAGTGGAACGAGCAAGTATGTGCTAAACAAAAATAATTCAATTGATTTTCATTATGTGATTCACATATGATTTATAAATCGAAAAATAATTGTTTCTGATAATACTGAAATCCACAAGTAATTGACGTCTTTATTGACAGTTGTCACTGACGACTTAATTCTTCACGACCAAAATCGACCGTGTCGAATATAACCACAAAGTTAACTGTGACAGATTTAACTGAGCGACAAAAGTTAACCTCAGTGAATGAAGTACATTTCTTGTACGTGTTCCTATACTTTCCCGCACAATTCACTTATACTCAACCCTCAACCGCATAATTCATAATTCCCACGACTCGTATAATTCACTTATTCCCATCTCGCAAAGCATACTGATAGTAGACCAATATCTTTGTCCAGTGACCACCATAGCCAGTCTGACCTTCATAGCCAGTTTGACGTTCGTACAGCGAGTGTTATTGACACCACTTCTAGTAAACTAGCGCTGCAGATCAATTGCTACAGTTCAATGTGTCTAGGCCCATTATCTATTGATGGAATTTCATGGATGCCCATCCAGACTTTCTAAAAAAAACGTTCAAATTGTGAACTTCGTGTTTTATTAAAAGTCGTGATTGGACTCTGTAAAATTCCAATAAATTTCAGACAATTCGTTTTGGCTACAACTAGTGGAATTGCCTAAAATCTTCCGTACACAACAGACGCATTCAAAGCCAATGTGTTTTCGAAAATGGATATGGCGAGTTGTTCTCTCCTTCCCTGAAAAGAAAAATGGTTAATCACAACATGGAAAAATGGAACAGTCATTTGCGTGCTTGTTGTGCACAGTAGATTTTGGGCTATTTCGCGAAGTGCGGGCTGGGAGAGTGAAAATGCCTAGAATCAACCTCGACAACAGGTTTACTTACAAAGCTTTTCGTGATGAGTGACAAGATTTCGAGAAAAAAAAAACGATTTAAATTTGTCCCAATGCATGAAAAAGATTGTGTTTTCGCCTGTGGTGGAAATAGGAAATTCCAACTCGAACGAAATTGCTGCCCTTTCTTCGTTCTGGCCGCTAATATCGCTCCTGTTGAAATGTTCCGAATATCCTCCCCTCGGTTAACGAATAACTATTCTTTCTTCTGATTTTACTCTTATAACATCCTCTCACATTATCATGGCTTTCCATTGATTCTCTCCTATCAAAAATATGGGTTTACATTGAAATCTCCGGCGACACACTTGTACGTGTACTCCATTGAATTTCGATAGTAAACTATTTTATCTTGGAAATTTCCCTACAGATAAAGAACGGCCATACAAACACAATGAATGCAAGAGATTTTAGGCGAGAATGTAAATAAAAATTAGTTTTTTTTTGGGGAAAGCTTGAAAGAAGGAGACGTTCGTTTTGTGTGATAGACATTTTCAAAGGGGCTGCACAGAATTTGATAACAAAAATGCCCAAAAACGCCATACAATAAAATGTTCTAAATGGCACTCTTCCTTTGCAAAAAATAATTTACGGGATTCATTATTGAAAATAGAACTTAAAAACAAAAACGGAACATCGGTCTCGATGAAAACCAATCATTACCAAATAATTCAATCGATGGCATATTGCATTTGATAACTAAAATGTAGTCTCTTGATAGCCAGATGATTGATTCGTTTTGATAAAAGTTACATTTTGAGAATCGTTATACACACACTCGAAACGGCGGTTCTTTGCATTCAAGAGCATCCATGAATGAGACGAAAAACCGATGGCTACACGACTTCAAACGGAATAACTGAAATTTTATGTTGTTAATTGGATGCAGTTCTGTATGTCGGTTTTTTTCTTCTCTCGAAAAAAAAGAAGAATTGAACTACCTGGGCCCATTGCTTTTTTATTCGTTTTGTTCACATGAAAATTATTGGATTCTAATTTAATAAACAGATCTGATGGATGAGCATGAGCCCCTCATTAATTAACGTAAATTTCACATTTGTGGCAATTAGTACAATTTATAATGACATTGTCTGGTCTGGAATTTATGGGTCATCATTAATAGTGTAGAACATGACCGAAGTGATTGGAGTTATTGTTTGTCAACAGGTTCATATATATACATAGCAGAGTGGTGCTCTCTCATCAGGTCATCCCTAATTAAATTGCCTATTTTCGTATAAATATATATCCTAATTGTCTTTGTTCCTACTATTGGCGAACATTTCATGACATACAAATGGAAAAGCTTAACCGGAGGATGCTTACTTATCCAACAGTAATACTAAATTTAAAAAAAAAACCAACCGAAAGATACCTTCGGTGGTTTAATTTTGTGATGTTTTTCAAAATGCAAAAAGTTAAACGAGAACATCTCTCTCGTAAAGACCTTTGTTCCGTTCACCTACCATATCACTAGCTCATTTACCATATATCATCATTCATCTAGCCGTTCTTCCATCATTCAGTATATTTTCAACCAAAATCACAACATATAGAAAGGTCACTCAGGTAGTGAAATAGAGAGCTGTGAAGTATTTTATACAACATATAAATCTAGTAAAAATGTAAAGAGTCATTCATATCTCGTGCCTAGTCGTTTGCGCTCTTGAATATAATATAGGGTGAGGTACCCGAATGTGGTACCCGGGTTGCTAATGAGGAACATTATCATACATGTTGGAAATTACTGAAATTAAGGACATTTCAATTTGGATGCATTGACAAGTTTCTTATGAATAATAATAGACACTTTGCGCTTTCGAATGATCTCAGTGTAAAGTGTATGTTGAGACTCCTTTTTTGCCTCAACAAGTCCTATTAGAAGTGTTTATTTCTCAAGCAGTGGGCCAAACCAACGCAAAGTAAGCATACTCAACCAACAACTCCAGTATCTTCTCGCACCATGTTTGGAAGTGAGTGCGAGATAATTCTGATGACATCAAACACATGCATTGAAAGGTGCAGGTGACTAGAGTTTTCTTTGAAACAGTACTTTTTGTAACGCAGCAGCATAAGTTAGGAACTCCAATTTATCTACGAAGTAGCGATCCTCACTAAATAGAGAAAAATGGTGATCTTGTTAAATGAAGACTGTAGTGACTACTTTCAGTAGATTATAATGATAATAATTCCCCGTAACAACCCTGGATGGGTCAGAGGCTAGATCATTATTTGCTAGTTTCACTGATTGTGGTTCTACCTTTAGAGATCCTTTCATCATTACCACTGGCACAGAACCTAAGTCGATGTCGATTGCCATCTATGTACTAAGGAGTGAAACTAGTTGGAGTAGAATGCCAGCTTCCACCAACAATATCTTTGCCGACAATTCAATCAGCTGTGTTTTGTACACACGTCTGACAATCGATTTTTTTCTGCCACAGTTGGGACTCGAACTCACATCACTGTCAATTCAACCGTTTAGTGGAAAGCAGACGAGTAAGCCACTACGCTACTGAGTAGATTAAATAAGAGAAATCAAAACGTCCTTACTTATTTATGCGGGCACTACAGCCTTTTATTGTATTTAGCCTCCTCGAGCATCTTCCTCCAATCGCACCTATCCCGAATCAACGAGGCTTGCGGTTTCCTTCGGGGTTTGTATTCATTAGTTTAGGAGTACACGCTCCTCATCCATTCTTTGCACATGACTGAATCATTTTGTTTAGTCGATTGATTTGGACTCATTTGAGAATATCACATCTCCAAAAATTGACCGAAGAATAATTCTCCTTTCGTTACCTCCCCAAGCTTCCGTTACAACTGGTCTTACTAGCGTTCTGTACAGTTCACACTTGTGATTGCGATTAATTAGTGATTGACCAAACGAGTTTTTGAAGACTGCAGTAACTCCTATTACCAAGCGGATACTCTTCTACGTATTTCTTCTCCGATGCTATGATCACTGTAAACCTGCAACCCAACGTAAATGAAGCTGTAGACAGTTTCGAAGTGTTTTCCATTCACCTCTAGCGTACGACTCGTTGGTCTGTCACCAGATAATGAAGTCATCATATAGTTGGTCTTTTTCTCGCTGACTTTCGAGACCGTATTTCACCACCATTCCCTTCAAAGTTCGTGAAATTTTCTTTAACAATGCCAAGATTCATCTCGATCAATTCCAAGTCGTCAGAATATCCTAAGAACTGACTTAATTTTCTGAAGATTGTACCGTTGGTTTCCACATTGCTCACTGTGTCTCATTCTCAAGAATAGCGTTAAATAAAGAGGCTACCAATCCATTGCATAGATGTAAACATTCATCATATTGCAGAGAAATGATACCTCGATGGCGTTGCGTTGCACGCCAGATAGAAGGAACATCTCTAAGCCATTTCTACATATTTGATGTTCGCAATACTGAATCATAAATATATCACATGATATTAAGCAAACGCACAAAAAAAACTATTTTACGATCATTTTTATGCCAAAGCAAACACGCTGACACTTTATTTGACTTCAATCAACCAATCTTCATAAATATTTATTTTGTGTGTGGTTATGTCGGTTGTGTAGTGTTGGTCTCTGAACAAAGATACATTCCGCTCATTGTTGCGACCATTTTGACTTACTATATGGAAACTGCTCAGATGTTCCTTCTATCTGGCCGTGCAACGAAACGCCATCTAGGTATAATATTGGCATATTTTCCTCAATACGGTGTCCTACAATCGGGTACTTTACCCTATCCATACATTTCAATTCGAATTGTACAATAACCATATTAATACACCCATACACAGACGCACCAGAGCTACAAAAATGAGAGCATTTCAGCCCCATAGCCCATACAATACATCGATAGGTTTTCGTTCGTTTCATACACGGAATTTTGTATTGAAGACAATACACATTCACAATGTTATGCGGAGAAGAACAAAAAGAGCCACCGAAAAAAAAAAACATTTTACTCGAAGAGTCTAGGTGTAACATATATAAAAATAAGACGGGGTATAACAAGAAAGAGCCATACAAATATGTCGATTTCTTTGGATCAAAAAGTTACATTTTATTGTTTGTCTATTAATAAAAATGGGATTTGTGATTTGGAAATTGAGTTAATTGAATCGGCCGATGTAATAATCTAAAATGTAGTGTCTTCTGAACACATTGAATGTACACACAATGAACGGATATTATTATGAACGAAATGTGGAAGGCATTTTTTGTCTGCAAAAGTGTGAACTCATGAACTCATATTGTGCTTGTGCTTTTACAAAATAATAAAAAAAAATTATCCAAATGAAAATAATAAAAAATGCGAAGTCCACATACAACACATGCAGTTTGAATGTAACTTTAGCCATTGGTGAAATTTCAGAGGAAAGGAATATAGATGAACAGGAGGTGGATAGCGCATAAGTCCACTTTAGCGGAGTACACCATTCCTAGGTTTATTGTACGTGCATAAATCCACACTAGAAAATAACTCTTAAAACCAAAATTTAATTCTTTTTGCTTTGCTTTTTTCACTTCGGATGTGTAACTAAAACTAAACCGGCCTCCGGTCTCTTCACCCATATCAAAAGGAGGAAATTAAGTTTTATCGAGATCCATGTTCCAAAAACCATTGCATTTCCATTATTTCCATGTTGTTTTCCAACCAAAGTGTTTGTTTTTGTGTGTCAGATTTTGAGTTAGGATTACACCATAATAAAATTCACTCGACGGTTTTATCGTGTCGGTAAAATATATTTTGTATAAAATTGTCAATCGGTTGGATCGCCGATAAATTTCCACATATTGATTTATTATGTTGTGTGTGTACCACCGATCGTAACACATTTTATTTTTGAATTATGTAAACTTCCATTGAACAAATAAAGAAAAACGAAAGAAAGAGGAAGATGAAGTTCAAGCGTGGAACATAACTATCGGCCATATAAATGTCATGAAAATGGTTCCTCTTTCTTGTCAATATTTTTCTTTTGGAATGTTTTTGTATTCCGCATTAACGATCGAATAACAATGGCGATTAACATCGGTGAAACTAATAAACTGTTGTGCGGCTTTGGTGCATTCGATAGTTCGTAATCTTGTCAAAAATGTAGATTGACTCGGCATTTACGATGCTAGACAGCAGAAAAACAATTTGCTAATCAGACTATCTCGACAAATTTTTAGACTTGCCAAATTTTTTGTAATCATGGAAATTGGTTTAGTCCGTCGCAGGATCGTTTTTCGGTCTCCGCAGTCAAACGTGTGTATCATGTGCCTTGTTTACGATTGTAGGCCATTTCCTATGGTCATGCAACCAATAATAGATGTGTCTCGAAGTAGCTACTACACTACTCCCAACATTTATTCTTTGTGACCCCCAGTATTATGTACCGGGGGGCACTCCTCAAAATCATAATTCAAATTTTTCCATTTCATTTTCCCTTTCCAGGAATACTTTCACCCCCAGGACCATTTCTTACGCCAAGTCCATCACCGTCTATACCTGCTAGCCCGAGACTTCAACCATCGCCTTCATTGTCACCTTTTCCGCAGGATGTAATATTGTTAACAAACAATACCATTACTAATACAACTCAAGAGCAGGTAAATTTTAATCGAACGATTCAATGTCCGAATAGTGTGCTAACCGGGCCCCGATCCGATTCTCTCAATCATATAAATAGGATCGCAAGGCGGCGACGCCTGGCAGACGCACATCCGTACATCAACTAAGTAATAGTCCAAATGCTGGCACAGTGGTATTCCGACCAAGTCCAACACAATCACCTGCTGCAGCAGCCACTGTCGGAGCGACTGGTAATGAATTCAATACAACGTTAGTCGGCTCGAACAATATCTCATTGCACAAGGTAACGTTGTTCCCATTTATTATGGTTGATGTACGACCACCATCCTCCGAAAAATTGAATCATTCGCCTTCTAACACACTGTTTTGCCTTACAATTGTATTTTTCCAGAAGGCCGGTAAACGTGTTATTCAAGCCCATACTGGTGGACATGGACATGGACCAACAACGACGGCTTGCAGCCCAAAAACGGCGTCGAAAAAGATTCTATCATCGATGGGTGGCAGTCCAATAGCAAGTCCCAGCCCAATCGCCAGTCCGAATAGCACAACAACGTTACGACCACCGACTCCGCAGCCAGTTTTACAACAATATCCAATGATGAGCACAAACAATCAACTGCTGCAATTCATCCAAGGACAACAGCTAATCGGTCAACAACGGCCGCACATAATTAGCACCACACAAACGGTGCAACAATCGATAAATCAATACGTGCCAACATCGACCACAAACAAGCACAATAAATTACCGCAACAAATTTTGCCAAAGCCTGCGTCGGGCGGTACATTGCAATCTTCGGCTGGAAAAACTGTGATTACGCAAACGAAATCCGCTGCGATATCGATGCAAAGTCAACAACAACATCAACAAATACAACAAGTTCAATCGCAACATCAACAATCAATAATGACAGCGACACCGCAACAAACGCAGGGGACACCCATAATCTTGCCAACGAATAACATGAATCAGCCACTGTTGTTGAATCAGATGCCTATGATTGTACAGCAAAATACACCGCAAGGCGTCCAGCTGATACTTCGACCATCGGCGCCACAACTAACGCCGCAGGGACTGGTCATCCACAATCGACCGCAGCTTCAACAACAGCAACCGCAACAACTTCTACGAATTCTCAATACTAACGGTCCTATGCAATTAGCAGCAACTACGCCAACGTTTATCGTCTCTTCGCAAGCGAATTTAATTCAACAAAACCTACAACAAAGCATCAAAACCCATACGGCCAATCCGCTACAACAAATACAAAACTTGTCGGCTCAACAACCGCATCTGGCGGCAGCAATAAATAGCCAACTGCTCGGTAGAAGCATGGCACAAATACAAAACCTACAGCTGAACGGAAATTTGACACACATTCAGATGCCGAACGGACTGAACGGTCAATTTATATCACAGTTACCAACGCAATTCCAGCAGAGTTTGGCCAACTTCAATCCCAACATAAACTTCAACCAATTGAGTAGTGCAAATTTTCAGCAATTAGCCGCTGCAGCAGCAAATGCCTCACAAACGTTTCAATCTCCACCGCCAACCCAAACAGGTGACGTTGTAGTCACCGGTCAAAATATACAGTTCACAACGCAACAACAACCACAAACCAATTCAATGAGTGTGTCGTTAGCTCAAGCTCAAGCAATACCATCGTCGCCGATAATGACGCAACAGCAGCAACTGTTACCATCGGTTACACCCGAACCGATACGAAATCCGACACCAATATCTCTGCCACCAAACACCGTGGTAATCCAAGACCAAAAACCCATTCAGCACATTGAGCCCGAGATAATTCAGAAACCACCGAAGAAACCGAAAAAACCGAAAGCCAAGAAGGTCGTTTCACCGCCAGCTATTCAACATTCCTCGTCAGCATTCAGTACGAGCACAACATCGTCAACAACTACTGCCGCAACCACAAGCACGGGCAAATTAGATCTGGCTAATGTCATGAAATTGTGTGGAATTATGGAAGATGATGATTTTATGGACACGGAAGAACCACTGCCGCAGCCCGCACATCCAGCACCGCTCGATGTACCAGTGGAAAGTTCTTCGAATTCCATAGCTCCGACAATGTCCAGTGGTGATATCATGGTGACCATTCCTTATTCTCAAAATTCCGATGTTCCTTTTACATTTACCATACCGACCAGTGTGTGCAGTTCTAGTGATTCAAACACTAAAACTACGGCAAGTAAATCGGCGACCATAATGTGTGTACCCACATCGAACGCTAGCGATGCCAACAAAAATGTCAGTTCCGACCAACAGTTCATGATAAAAATTGATAATGTCGATGTCAGTTCAGGCTATCCGCTCACAATATCAATTCCGCGCAGCATTAGCGAAACTAGCGGTGACACAAAAGTGAGCACCTCCAGCAATATTGTTGCAACAAATGCATCGAATATGGTTAACATGTGCGTGCCGACATTTGTGAATAATGCTTTGAATAGTGCGGTGACGCCGACGTTACAGAGTCAAATCAATGAAATTCAAAACCAGTTGATGGGTGTTGTCAATCAAGCTGGCACAATTATAACGGCTTGCACGAGCACCGGATCCGGTGTATCGATGCCGATTTCAACTCCAACTGTAGCAACGACAATACCGCAGACTGCGTCACAGCAGCCGCCTATGGTAGCAACGGTAACAACGACAAAGGCCAAAAAGAAGCAGGTGAAAAAGAATGGCAAACGGATTGACACAATACCGACGGCATCGGGAAACGTTCCCAGTCAAATTGGTAACATTCAAATATCACAGATCGATGCCAGCAAATCGTCGATAACGACAAACAAAACAACGATCGAGAATCAAATTCAAATTACGCCAATCATTGACACAAAGCCGATCATCAGTCACTCCCTACCGTCGAATGCCATTGTTAATACATCTATTCAACAACAAGCTTCGACTCAACAACAACAGCAGCAACAGCAACAACAACAACAACAACAAAGCATTCAATCGAATCCATTAGCCATAAACTTGCAGCAAAATGTGCAAATTGTGACAGCCTCGTCACAACAAACACTTTTACAAAATACTGGCCAACCACAGCCGGACATGATTAGCACACAGCAACTTCAGCAACCGCCAATTCAAACTGCCAACACAGTGCAAAATCTGCAACAAGGAACTATTGTTAACACAAACGCACAACATCAACAACAACAACAACAACAACAACAGCAGCAGCAGCATCACATTCAAGTATCTCAGCAAAATTTACAAATGCAAATGTTGCAACAGCAACCACAACCAACCATTCCTCAACTAACCGGTAGCTTAAGTTTGTCATTGGTCGAAGATGGGCGACTGATCTTACGACATAATCCAAATCTGCCACAAGATACACAGTCGCAAGTAATTCTGCAAGCAATACTGAGCGGAGCTTTGTGCAATGTTACTTTGATCAACGAGCCGCTAATTGAAAAGTCGCCGAAATTGAACAATTTGAATAACACAACTAGTACGAGTGCAGTGTCTAGAGCGATAGCGTCAACCGTCACCACAACAACGAACAAAAATGTTGTGGTAAGTTATGTTGGCCATTTTTGCGTTCATTGATTGCAGACTATGTCAAAGCACTGACGACCTCTATTGTAACGTCCCTCTCTAATAAAACCAAAATTTCAATTGATTTTCAGGTCACTGGACAGCCCCAATTCGTACAACACAACATATTCACCAACGCTGTCCAAACTCAATCGGAAAGCCAAGTGTTTTCACCTCCGCCACAGCAACAACAACAACAACAACAAATTGCATTTCAACATCATCAATTGCAGCAAATGACAACCATGGTTCAGCAGAATATGACACAACAACCGCAACAATTGATTCAGCTACCACAACAGCCACAACATCATCCGCAACAACAACAACAGCAACAGCAACAACAAGTTCAGCAGCAGCAGCAGCAGCAGCAGCAGCAGCAACAACAACAACAACAACAACAACAGCAACATCAATTGACGCAAATCAAGAAGGAACCAACTCCGACAGTGGTTGTGAACCCGAATGCAGCTAAACTCATCGAACTACCGAAAATCGATTCAAATCAGCAGCTTTTCTCGCTGAACACATTAACCAATCAAATAACGCAATTGAATCCCAGCTTAACGACTGCTAATCTCGGACCAATGGAACGTTTACTGATTGTACCGGCCGGCATTAACACTCAACAGTTGGCGCAATGTTTGATACAAGGCCAAATTCATTTCAACAATATTGGACAAGCAACTGAATCGTTGAGGGTAGGTTCTCAATCTGTTAAATTTATTGTCAGGTTGTCCTATAAAATGTTTGTCTTCTCTTTACAGCCGCAACAACAAGTCAAACCTCAGCCAAATGTCCAGCAAACTGTATGTGATAAAACTAAAACTACCGTCGTAGAAACGAAACAAAAGAAAGTGAAAACGAAAAAGACTAAACCAGAAATAGTGAAACCAGTTCGGCCTGTACAAATGCCTAAAAGTATTCCTCATGCTCAAGAAACCAAACCTCTACTAATTCATCCGGACGAAAAGCATCTCATTTCAACGTCACGGCCGCCGTCAACGTCGTCCGTGTGCAGCAACACATCGATATCATCGAACCAAAGCTCGACGCCGCAAAACCATTTCAGCCAACCAATTGCTCATAACGGACCATCAAATCCAAATGTACAAATTGTGCGACCATCGGTGGCACCGAATAACGTTCACGTCCGGAATATTAACACGCCACAGTGCAATACTACGACTACTGCACCACCCAACAATGTCAGTTCAGTTATATCGGCCAATAATTCTATTCGTTTACCATCGACAACGGCTCAACGGTCACCGCACCTAGTGCATCAGAATCAACATCATTCAACAGGTGTTATATCGCAAGCTAATACCACTGGACCACACATACAACAGCAACAACAACAACAGTTACAACAGCAAAATCAACAGACTATTATCAATGTCAATCAACAGGCCTCCTTTCAGGCAAGTTTGACCGAACATTTTCCTTTTACAATACGACTCAAGGCTCATGTCTGTTCCATCTTAGAAGTTGCACTGCCAACTATTTTGATTTCAACATTTTCTTTTCTTGTACAGAAATCAGCAGCGATGACTGGCCAACTCGTTACCCCATCACTACCAACACAACAACAACAACAACAGCAGCAGCAGCAGCAGCAGCAAATTAAGTCAACCGTACCAGCACCCCAATTGACACCGAATTCAGTTCCACCATTGGTAAATGTCAATTCAACGCAACAAATGCCACGCGTGCAAACAATTCAGTTAACACCACAGAAACAGCAACTGTTGAAGAACGTTCAGCTACAAATTCAAACTTTATCGTCGAAATTACAAAACAAAAGCTTGCTATCCACATTGTCCTTCCCATCCGATTTCGATGCCAGCAATCCGCTGTACAACAAACCGTTGCCGCAATTCAACATGAACAACTTGATGAGCGATGTTGACATTCATCAGGCGCTGCAGCGCTTATTCATCGAACAGCAAAAAATTCTAGCCACCGGTAAAATTATTCCAACCATACCACCCGGTCACGGTTTCACGACAACCGCTGCACGAGCCATATCGCCGATCACAAATCCCATCTGTATTGCACCTTCGGCAACAATAATTTCGCCGGTGCCGACCACATCTCCGAAAATCAAACAAGAGCCGATGACACCATCAATTATTGCATCGAATCCAATCATTCAACCGGTGTTGACCAGTAGTTCGTTACAAGGTCATCCACAACAGCCGATGCAAATGAGCAATAATCAATCGGCCGTGCCCATTGTCGATGTTAAGCCTACACTTCCGATTCTACATCAGTCCGATACGTCTACATCCCACTCATCGTTTGTTGTACCGAAAACATCTTCGGATTTAATCAAGCTAGAACCACCATCTGTAAAGCCCACTAGTCCAAAAATGAAAGTACCGCGGCATTGTTTGTGAGTTTGTGTTTCACAATTTTTGTCTTCTCCATTAGTCTGTCATTTTGTGTGCAAGTCAATCTAATCCGAATTAAATGTTTCGTCTAGATTCGAACGGCAGCTGGCTGTTGATCGGGAGAGCTGCAAAAATCCAGACTATCAAAATCCATTTCAGAGTAAAGACGATGCCGTTAAGAGATTGATCAGGTTTGTTCAATTTTCACCTGTGGGTTTTTCGATCGCCATTGCTCATTGTTCTTCGGCCCTTTACAGATATCACTGTTTGTATGCTCAAGACGAAGATGTTCAGTCCGATGAGGAAGAGTATTTCCAGAGGACAGCCGACTGCTTTCAACTGCAATTCAAGGATATGATCAACAAATATCAGTCTCTCTTGATGAAAGACTCAGTTGTAAGTGTTCTCTTTTGTCCAGCAATTCGTCTCGATCACTAAAGCAAAATGTTTTGTTTTTGAATTCACAGATGCATGTGAAAACGTCGGAACTGATGATGATCGATCGAATGTTTAACGGTGACATTCAGGAGGAAATTCTGAATATGCAAATCGAAATAAGTAATACGATGACCAATGCCAACACATACTGCAAGCCAATGCCGCCGCATAATATCTCACGTCGGGAACATGAGCAGGTAAATTTTATCCCGACAAAGGACGACATAAAGTCACAACACTTTGCAAAGGACTTGCATCATTATCATCAACAACAACAACAACATCATCATCACCACCACCACCACCAGCAGCAACAACAACCTCAGCACCAGCGAATAGTCCAACAGCATCAGCAACAATCCAATCAACCACAACCATCGAATCAACAAAAGAGCAAGATCGAAGCAAATTCGACAAGTGAAGTAAAACCTCTGCCTGGCGTCGATATTGCAATACCAAAAAGTGTTGAATCCATTCCCGCTCAGAGGAATAGTAAAAATGTGAACATTGTGCCACCGATAAAAACTGAACAAAAAAGTGATAAATTCTGCGTTCAAGATTCTTATAACAATGTGATATCGCCCAAAATGAATGCGAACGTGAAGAAAGAAGTTGATCATTTCGATATTGAATCGGAAATAACTCCCAACATTATATTGCGAAAGTGTGAGCCAACGTACCACCGTGTGAGTCCAGTCAATGCGGACTTCAACATCGATTACGGTTCGAGCGGCAGCGGCCCATCGATAAACAATCCAGTCAAGAAACGCGAAGAAGATGTGCCGAAAGAACCGTACGACGAATGGTCCTGCATACAAAAGGAACTGAGTCTAATGGCGGAAAAGCGTGCCGAACAGAATCGCATGAATGAAATGTACAATCAGCCGAGCTTGAAGGTGAACGTCGATAACCATTTGAACGACTTGTTTATCGGTCGAGCCGATAGCCTCAAATTGAATGCAGTCGCCCAGAATTCGCCATTATCGGAGCTGTTCAGCACAACCGATCCGGTCAATCATCATTCGAACATGAATCACAACAAATCAGTGGAACATCGTTTGGATGCTATGTTTGGCGACGATTCGGATCTAGAGAAATCCAGTGATTTGGTGGAGAACCGATTGGATGCATTATTCCATGGTTCGCCTATTTCGTCAGAACACCATCATAACCATCAACAACAGCCGCCGCCGCAGCAGCAGCAGCATAGTCTGTTGTCCAGTTCGGACTACGTGATGCATCACAATCAACAGCAGCACGTTCAGCATAACACTCATTCAAATTCACTACATGCAAACAACAAACGGCAATGGAATAACAATGGCGAAATGTTGTCTCCATCATCGCCGCCACTATTCTCATCGAAACGATCGTGTATGGTGTCAACATTCGTTGAGGAGCACGGCAATCGTTGGATGATGGATTGTCAACAGCAACCGTTCGATTTCAACAATGCCAATCATGACATCAACAAACGTTTGTGGAACGGCGACAGTATGGCAAACAGCATCGATCATATGCCCAATAAGAAAATCTGCTTCAACAATGTCAACAAGGGCGGGCATGACATCGACCGCGAACTGTTGAGCTTATCGTCATCGCCGCAGCCATTAGACAATACGGCCCTAATGAATTTACATCAATTGCACAATGAGAGTGCATTCGATTCATTGGCGTCGTCGGCAATGGGCGGCGGCAGCAGTACAGCCAACACCAGCAACAACAGCATCACATCGAACTTTGACGATGACATCAATCGGCACGTCCAAAATGCCATCGACAGCATACTGAATTTGCAGAACAGCGAAACCGATTCACTGCACTTTTCGCTCGACCAAACGATGAACTCATTCCTGGCGGACAGTCCGCTAAGTGCATCGGCCATGACAACAACCGCCTCCCAACAACATCGCGCCCAAGCGTCCGTACGGCAACGGCGCAACAATCGAATGGATGATATTAGCGATTGTCTGATCAGTGGCGTTAATTCGGGCGATGTGATGATGGATTCACCACCCCTGCCCTCATCGTCCGGCAACAATGATTTTAATATGACTAGTGGAATTGATGAAGCTATCAAATCGATTATAACGTCTTGACAACTTTCAATTGAATTTAGTACGACTGCGTTGTGAATTTCGGTTTGAAATGAAGTTAGTGAGTTTTTTGACGGGGTTGGGAGGTCGGTGATAGTGAATTTTGTTTGTTTTCTTCTTTTTGATTTTGAATGGAAAAGTTTAAACGGAAAAAATTTTCGGAAAATTTTTTTATTTTAAATTTTTTTACTTTAATTCATACAGTCAATGTGTATTAAGAAGCAAGAAAAGTCTCAAATTTGGTGTGTAGATGTATGTATGTACATAGATAAACAATACAAAAAAAAAAGACAC
>JANTFA010134647.1:0-13128 GCA_026413405.1 Phytosciara flavipes
AGAGCGCTGAATGGTACGCTGGAAATGTAGCCTACATTTGTGCGTTTTGTAATTTTCTTTCGCTGATATCTTTTTAGCAGAATTTTTTTAAAAAAATGCACGACCATAGTGTCGAATGGAAATGTGCTAGTTTTGAATAGAAAATAGAATTTTCGGTGAAAGTTTTTTGTGCTTTGAGAAAAGTGTACCTTTTGTGCAAATTTGGGTAAAAGGACTCTGCGAAAGAAAATTACAAAACGCACAAATGTAGGCTATAGTTCCAGCTGACCCTTCATCGCTCTTAAAACTTCGAAAAATTTCGGCGTAGCGCTAAACCTTTAATTTTGCATCCAGACGATTTGTTTAAACTTAAAAAAATTATTCTCTGGCTCATTAGCTAAAAATCTTCTGAAGAAACCAATGGTCGATTTCTCTAATTTTGTAAACAAACTCTGTGAGTCGTTGGCTCGATGGAACATCAAATTTTTAACTACACAAAATGCTCTTCAAGTCAATAATCTCGGGACTAGGCTACCAGACAATATTATTTGAGTTGAGCGATAGAATGAATTCAAGTGATCTGTGAGGATCGATAAAGTGTTTTTTCCCTGATCAAAAGTCTTGATTGTATGTTCAGGGGAATTTCCTAGTTTTCAGTAAAATATAATTAAGACGTTTCTCATGAAGCGATGGTAGATCCTCATCCCAAGAGATGCGAAATCTAAGGCTGGTGTAGATAGGACAATTATTCTAAGGATGTGTACCCCTAGTTATACCAGAGCACAAGTAACTGATAGGGTCGTCTGACCCACACATTCTGTGAAATAACATGATATTATATGCTAGTAAAGATTATTGAGTGATCATGACGTATTACGGCAGCCGTAGAGTTATACTCGAAAGGTTGGCGCTGAAAAGAATGTTAAGTGTAACTCTGTGAGTCAGGGTCAGACAATAATGACGCCAACACGAGTCACGACCTGAGTCCATTCGTTTTCCGATTGTGGTTCTATTAGACGCCAATTAAGATTGACCATCTAGTAAGACTTGATATTTAATAAAAACTGAAACCTTGCCTCGTCGATATAAGAAGACCTAGATTTATGCAATGCAGCAGGCCTTCTTGGATATGTCCTAAAGTAGGCGCTAAATTCAAACTTTTATGTTTGTATGAAACGTGCGTCGTGGCAAGTTTAACATTCGTTACTATTTTGTGTAGTCGTGTGCGTGATAATGCGATAGTTCGATAGCTGTAGTTCGATATTGAAATTCTCTGGCTTGCCCTTAAGATTCTGATGCAGTTTTTGACTTGATTGTTTCTAAAGAATATTCTGACAATGAGGCTGGTCCCTACCTTTTGAGTGAACTTTTATTAATTCGAACGAATTTTAAAGAAATGTGGAGCATGCTACCCATGCTACCTCGAATATTGGAAATGTATTGAATATTTACGTGCTTGACAAATGCTTGGGATGCGTTTTCGCTAAGCCTGAAAGGTTAAAATAACTAAGAAATCAGGATAGTTTTTGTGAATACTAGTCAGTGACAAAAATGTATTCAAATTATTGTGTTGGCGAGTGAAAATATATCCCTTATTTTCGGCTCTGGATGTAACAACAGTTCGGAAGCAGGCAGGGCTGGACTGGCTACTTTTTGACCCTTCGGGCGATTGACACCGAAACGGTTAGGTCGGCCCTAATTTTTTGAGTCCGTCCGATTTTCAAATAAAAAAGCTGTCGGTTTTTTGTGCGACGCCTGATCCCCCACTATGGCCAGTCCGGGCCTGGAAGCAGGGATGTAATGTTAAGCGAGTAACTGCTGCAATAACTCGCTGCCGTATGATGTGATTACATTCTATGTTTGTTACATACGTGCACTTGAAGCATAAAAAACATTTTCTAACTAAAGTGCTAAAGCCAGATTGCCCATAATCATCATAAATTGCCACTACAATTTTCATTTACTATTTTACGCTTTTCATCCGCAAGATATGATCGGTATGGGACTATCATCTAAAAATTTGACGTCATCTTAAACATACAAAACATTTGCCGACAATAAAGCTTCTTTCTCTGCTAACACAGTAAAATGTACAAAGCTTACTTAAAATTCACAGCGTCAGCCACATTTTAAACCATTGAATTATTATTAGTAATATTCGTTTAAACGATGAGTAACTAAATGAAAACTAAGACGATGAAATACTTGCAATTCTGACATCATCTCTGCACTGCTTTGTATGTTTAAGATACTTGAGATCATGTTGCCATATTGGAAGGGATGGAAGCACTATACATTTCCGTCCTATAACTCATTTATCACACACACACACACACAATATTGTTTTAGGGTTCTAGGGTGCATTTCCTTTTTCTCTCTCTATCTCTGTATGAGTGTGCGCTGACTTGTGTGTACATACCCATAAATACAGTGTGAAATGAGGTTATGTGTAATAATACACATAAAATGATCGGCAGCTCCATTTTGTCGTTGCTTCAAACGTTCACATGTGTTGGCGATATCCGTTTCGAATCAGTGTGTTTCGTGCGTATATATGACTCAAGTCATATAAGTCAATTTCCTTAATTGCTAAGGAGTCAGATCGAAATTAACACTCATTATCTCATGCTCCACAGTCGGACTTTCCTTTCTGTTCTTTTTTGGTGTTGGAACAATATTGGTTTTTTTATCACTGTTATCCGATTAATTATATTCCGCGTCTGATCCAGTCCACTGTAATATCAATTTACAATCAAATTGAAATAGGGAAAACTATAATATCGCCAAAAGACCGAAAGAAAATTCTATTTTGATATATGAGTGTCCAGTCCAGTACGCTAGAGTATACAACCCGATGAATCTGTCTTGTCGTAAAACTGGCACTGGCCACACTTTAAAAACTGGCTAAGTCAAATCAATGTTAATTAATCACTTTTAACGACACACAGAAAACTTCCAAAATTTTGAGTCTAATTAAAAATTGAAAAAAATGGAAATCATTTCCTCTATAACCGAATGTTCAAAGACAACTTTATGCAGAGCTAAACTACGAATATTTCACACACCAACTTTTAAAAACGGATTTACATAGAAAATTTTGGGACCTGTCTATATTTAATCAGCCGCTGGGTTATGTAGCGACAAAAAACTACACTCTCTGCGTGTGATCTATTTTTAAAAATGTGCAAGATCAACTAAAAAAAGAAAAATATTTACAACGACGAAAGCAAAACATTCAACGCATATTCTATATAATATTTTCGCGTTTTTTAAAGAATATGCGACATGTAGAAGTATAAAAGTCTGGGACGAAATGTCCTACGGATGGTAGGTAGCACTGTTTTCACTCATTTATTCTTGTCAATTTTTTGTGTGAAGTTTTTTAATTCTTTCCTTTATTTGTGTGATTGATAATGTGTGTGTCGTATTATAGAACCGTAAAATACGTGCGATTATTTGATTTTGATAAATGAGACTGGTTAAATCAACTGTATACCAATTAGAGGCATGCGCCATGCCATGCCAGCACGCGATCATCACGTAGGATGAATATAATAATTGTAATTTTAAGGGGGATATTGCTTTCTTCTACTTCTTAATTATGATCCCACATGTGTTCGATTTTCTTCTAATTAAAGCGGATGTATATCAACACCAGCGACCTTTTAGAATACGTTGATCTTCTATGTCATCGTGGTTAGAAAATATGTTGGCTTCATCAACTTAACGAAACCATAATATAAAAAGTATCGGCATGATGATGCGTGTTTCTTAGACGTTTTTCATACACCTTCCTCCCTTCCCAGCGTCATGGAATCAGCCATATTATTATTATATGTACGTTACATACGCACATTACAATCTCTTTTGATTCCATGTACTTCTCGATAGTATACATTATGTATATCCATACACACAGTGGTCTGAGTATTTATATATTTTTAGTAATTTAGTAATATTGTAATTATGAAGAGGCATAGACAGCGGGCTCTTACTCACATCATTTTACATTTTTTCTAATATGGCGAGAGTGTAGTACTTGGATCAGTATATGAGTATAGGATGATGATGAATATCCGGGAAAATCAGCATCCATTTGGATGATAGTCAAATAAACTTTTCTCTTTTCAATGAGCATTTGTAATATTATTTTCAGATAGAAGAAGAAGAAAAACCCATCGCACCAAAGAACATTTTTTTATATATTTCAACAACGAACAAACATAATTTTACGAGTAATGAATAGACTAACTGTGCTGAATATTTTTATTACTTTTTCTTCGATGACGCGCAGGCAGGGACGTTCGCATTCTATATTACATACAGTTCATGTATATACATAAGATTGCCGCGTTGTGAAACTCTGCACCTGCAGCACTCGGTATGTCTTGCGAAGACTCTCGGTCTGGTGGAAGTCCTCATTTTCACCCCTTCCATTCGTAATTTACTATTAGGAACGTTGTTAGAACATTTTTTTTATATTTCAAAATTACTAGGGCTTTTCAGAGATGAAGCTGAGAAAACAAAGAAATATTTTTTGAAAAAACAAAAGAAAGAAAAATATTTTACCAGAAAACCCATTGCACTTAACTAAAAATAAACAAGAAGACTCTGTGAAAATACAAGAAAAATCTAGAAAACGTTCCATCTATTTCGAAATAACACAGAAATTATGTTTGTATAACAACACTCTTTCTATTGTAATGTTACGCTTGTGAATTACTTTTTGCATGGCATATTTTATTATTTGCCAAAGTTTAAAGTACTCGCGAACGATGAACTATCGTACAAAAATGAATCCTACATTTTAATGTAACCCTCAAGTCTGGAACCGTCTAATACTTTATCATGCCAGATTAGGAACCGTACACAGAATGACGTCACTCCTTGAGGGGAAGGTTAGGAAACGTGGTGGTCCTAACAAATTCAGATTTGACCCTTTTCGGGTGATGCAGAGGGAGAGATGGGTAAAAAATTTAGTAAAATAGCGTGACGTCATTTAAGTACGACCCCTTAGAGCCCCTGTGATGAACATTGCCTCCTATTCTGAATTTTGTTTCCAAAACTTCGTCGGCTTCGCATGTTGGGTATTTATATTTACAAATCTAGAATCGAAAATGATGTCATCTTGAAGTTCTTACACAATATTTTCAAAATATTCGGCACCGTTCTTACAGTACCTATTGAACTATATACACCCCGTTCTACCTTGGTTTGCGCCGTAAGGAAACAATCAATATTTATGTACTGTGATGCACATCGCGTACATACATCCTGTTCACTGAAGGCTCTGGCCGTTGAACATTTAGAAGGCGCACTAACTCACGACCAACTAACTCCATTCCTCGCATTGGTATTGCCAATACTTTTCACATGAAACCGAAATCAATGAAATCGAATAGAATTTACTTGATTTACATGCAAAAACCGAGAGCCTTACTTAACCTCACTCTAAAGCCTCTAATTCATGATCTAGTGACCCGATTTCGAAGAATTTCTTTTCCTGAATCGTATCTATGATTTGCTGCTATATTTACAGTTCCAACGCGTATTTTTCTGTGGATCTTCAAAAGAAAACGCTAAAATTTTTGAGGGTAGGTGCTGTCCATAAATGAAGCCCACTGTTTCTTGAGAATTTTAGTCCGACTCTGCTCTTTCTTCGTCTATCATTTTCCAATACCTTTAACATGACACATCTCCTTTAGCCGGAACTCCTTCACCCCTACTGCGGACATCGTTCATGGACAACCCCTATCGAACCCTAAGCCAGGAATGGGCCGTATGAAATTGCCAATCTTCGAGCTTGACCTCACAATTTCGACTACCTTTCAGGGAAAAAAACCATTGAAATCGAATTTGATTTACTCAAGTTATTGACGTTGATTCGACATCTAATACATCCCCAAATGGTGTGCCCCTACCGTCCGGCTTACAAACGACATGTTAAACCTAAGAGCCCTCTGTCCTTCGTACGGTTCTAAAAACGCGAAGTTTATTCCAGAGCTAAATCACACAAAAATACCGCACGCCTCTCTGTTCCACTTTTATGAAACATTTTCAGATGCAAACAATATGGAAGAAACGTGCAGAACAAAAATAAACGAAGTGAATCGGTGAAAATATATTTCGGATAGCGGCTAGCCACAGATCTCAATACAAATTCAATGTAAAATTTCGTTTTCATACAACAACAAAACAACGTCTCCTTATGTTATCTTACCAGCTAGCACTCTCCGGTCAGTATAATATGTCTTTTCCTTGCTCTATTACACAGACTTCTTTTAGGCAGGCTTCGGAGGCTTTCATTAAAACAACATCAAGCTGCCGATAATCAGGAAAAATTTTTACGTTTCCGTAAAAAAAAGTTTCAATTCTATCGACACTATTGACTATGCTCAGCTAAAATGTAAAACCTTGACAATTCAGAAATCGCTTCAAATTTATACTTCCCGCAAATGCATTTATTTCACAAGAAACTTTAAAATTAATGTCAAAATTGTTCGAATATTTTTCTTATTAAACTTAGTAAACGGCCGCATTATACAGCCAGTTTTACAATTCTTCCACGCACAATAAACATCCTAACATTACTGCGAATAGCTCGTAGCTTTGTATAGCGAATTATAAGCAAAATGAAATTTACATTCTTCTTGACAATTCTCACAGTCTTCATTTTACAACACCAATAGAAAAATATAAAAACTTTGACCTTAACGATAGAGACTAGGGTGCGTTTCATTTCTCTTATAATTCGCTATTTATGTTAAGAGGCATTCGCATTAGTGTTACGATACGTATGACTGACTGTACAGGACTATAAATGTTGATTGGTGGGTTAAATGGTTCGTATGGCAAATATTGTCTTCTCGAAAAATTTACAGTGCGTCCGCCTCGTCCGGTCGAAAACAGATTGACCTTCAACACAGCGCAACAAATGATGGAAATGGCTTCTTGTCGGTCACGTGAATACTCAACATTGTTGAGTCAACAATATTGCTTGCTGGTCTGCATAGAACAGAGTTACAAAAGGGTTCATCAAACTGGAGGGATACAAAATTTGGCTGCGTACACAATTGGTTGAACCGCCACTCTTAAAGGGGTCGTAACGGACGTACATAAATGACGTCATGCTTTTTCAGTGCTGTCATCAGAATCAAATCACTAATAACTCAACAAGCATGGAGTCGATGGTGTGTCCTACATACCTAAATGGGAGGTGGGGCACACTATTGACTCTCAAGAGTGAACAGTTGTCGAGTTATTTGTGATTTTAATGTGATGAAAGCACTGAAAAAACGTGACGTCACATTAGTGCTACTCCTCATCGTCAGTTTTTGTCGTCAAATTCATTCAGGAATTTCGTAAATTTACCGACATTTAGTTTTATGGCAAAACCACTCTTTATTATCCAGAGTCTCGGATTCCATACAATATCCACCACACATGATTTCGACCAGTGATCCTACTTGAACTAGCACCGATACTATTTATCGTTGTTCCCAATATTATATCTCGCGATTTATAGTCCTTGTGCAGTCCTTGTGTGAACAACTATTGATAAATCTTAAATTTAAATTTATTTTATCGTAAATCATTTCTTGCAAGCAACCACAAACATGCACATTCCTCACTGAAAAACCAAAAAGTTTATTGTTGAGAGACTTCACTGAATTGGATTTTGTATACTGAAATGGAAGAACAAAGAAAGAACGGATGACTGACTGTGTCTTTTTGTCGGACTGTCGCTATGTTAGATAATATACTCACTCGATAGAATTGTGAAAATTATCGATATCAAGTCAAACTAATTGGTTCAGTTGTCTGATTTTACGATTCCTCCCAACCGCTTTGTCAGATTGTTGATTGCCGATTCCAATTTTTCAATTCGATGTATGCATGTGTCGATATCCAGCTTCTCCTTCTGGTCGTCTTTTCGGCGGTCAATAACGTTACGGGCGTTTTCCACAATTTGCGGATTCATTCGATCCGTTTTGTTGAAGAAAATGCCGGCACATTTCTTCCAGAGTTTCGAAAAGCATCCCTGTGATTCGTCGTCGTTTCCGTCTGTGTACGGTCCCATTTCTCCCTTCTTCGCACTGAACAATACCTTCGATATGATTCCCACGTCACCGCTTTTCGCGCTACTCGACTGTGACTGTATGTGGTAGAGTATTTCGTTTCCCGGACCGATGTAAATTTTGCGGTGATTGTCTTCACGCACATTTTCCAATACATCGAATTGTACGAGAAAATCGAACAGTTGCATGACGATTGTGTTCTGGAAGAATTGCCTGTCGATGGGTCAAACAGAAGACGAAAATTAGTTTTGCAAAAATGAAAAATGCGGTCATCAACCACGGAGTCACACTCTGGAGGAGTCAATGTGGCGTTGGTTTTAAACACCCAATTGATAAGAGGCTGTTCATAAATGACGTCAAGCTATTTTATAGACTTCACGCAAAAAGGGTCAAAACTGACCCAAATTTGTAACGAAGTGACGTCATTAATCAACGGTTCCTAATCAATTCTGGTTTCCAGTTCATCGCCACACCCTTGTCATCTCCAGAGAGTAACTCCATGTTTTCATCCTACCAGAACCAATGTCGTCGATTAGTCAGCGCCTCTTCGTATTGGACCAACAGATGAACACGCTGGGTCAAACAAGTCAATTCCGATTTGGATTGAATAGCCTGCGTACCAGTAACAGCAAGACTGTTGACCAAATTCATGTTGATGATAGACAGCAACGAAATCAGCACGATCAGCAGGCCCAAGAACGTCCACTCAACGCTGGCAATTTTGTCGTCGACGTCGCGATGCCATCCGATAATAGCTTTCATCAAAGTGACTATCGAATTGGGTACATTTTCGTGGCCATCTTCATGATCGTCTTCGTCTCCGATGAAGTTGCGTATCAACGAGAGAAAGTTTTTCTTGAAATGCTCCAATTGACTGTCGGCAATATTCTCTTCCGTATTAGGAACCATGAGCGCTTGCTGCAAGTAGTCGAAGAATTGATTCTTGTACGTATCTTCTTGGGTCTTTGGCTTGTAGTTGGTTATCATCAGCCAGTAGGAGATGATAAACGATGGCAGAAGCACAATGTAGACCATTAAACTTTTCATGGAACTCCACGCAATGCTCAAGAACATGATGTAGTAGAGAGAAAATGTCCAAAAAATCGATCCAGCCAGAACGAACAGTTCACACGTAATTAGCAACACACACATGGCCGGAATGACTCGATTGATGTCTTCCAGGTAGTGGACCAAACTCACAGAAACAATTACCTGAAACGTTTGGTAGCAATGGAAATAATTGATCAAACTCTTCCGATACTCATTGTTGCAGAACAGCAGATGCACTATTCGTCGTATAGCCACGTAGAAAGTCATGTTTCCGGTTAGGATGAAGAAAACGGCCGTTATTTCGTTCGGAGCGTCACCGTAAAGTGCCAAGACATAACACAAATTCGATAGGGCGAACAGAACGTACAGTGCACAATCAATGTTACGAATCAAAGCCAATTGCCTCCACTTCAACGATACAAAGCTCCAGATGAGCGGATGTACGAGGAGATGCTTGTAATCGACCGATTGCGATATAAATTCAATAGCAGTCATTTCGTTCGGCATTGCCAAGTCGTCATTTCCGTCCCGAGGCGCAATCAAATTTTTGTAGTCGAACTCGATGTACGTGACCTTCTTATTGTCTTCACTCTGGACGAAATTAATGCAATTGTTGAAGTGGGCTTCGAGTGCCGCTGGTGCAATGAATGAAACGTTCGGTGTCGGTGATCCGTTTTGCATTCCAATGTACGTGCCCATTTCTTGAAATTGATCGATTTTCTTCGGTAAATTGGACACATAGTACATGGCCGAACGACCGTGCGAGTCCATGGAACTGACATCGAAATTGCTTTCGTTTAGCAGTAGATCGTAGCATTTTTCGAAACTTTCACGGTGCTTCTCATCCGCACAGGCAGCTGAAATATACAGCTCCCGCAGCAAAGGCAATTTATTTTCCTCTAAATCCAGGTGTGGTAGTAGCGTCTCCAACGATTGCCATGATCCCGTCTTACAAGCCGACAGAAATGCTGCATATTCGACCTTACCGCCAAGCGATATCAACGTTTCAATGGTCAGGGTTAGATGATTCGATGCGGCTATGTTGATCAGTTCACCGCTGTTTTCGATAATTTCCTTCAATTTTGCCGGATTCTTACGGCCGATCAATCGGATGCCCTTTATGAAGAACGGTTCGTTTGCATACAACACACACATACGCAGACGACTGAAATCCCAAAACTTATCATCGTCACGCTGAATCGACGGTAGCATATCACCTTTATGCAGCAATTTTTTCACCATCAATTTCGCCTCATTGCTGAGCTAGAATTCACAGGACGAATTTGCATTTGAGTCACTTTTATATTTTACGAATCGAATTAGATAAATCATTCAAATTGACCAAAAAAAAGAACTGAGAAGAAAATTTTCATTTTCATTTATTATGTACCGTATTCGTGTCACATCCAGCAATCAGGCATTCTTCAATGAATAGTTCGGAGATTTGTTTTGAACAGGCCTCCTCGAACAAATTCGACCGTTCCTCGGCACTTTCATCTTTGGCAATGTACAGTCGCCATCGAAACACTTCCAATTCCTCCAGAAAGGAATCCAACACAAAATCTTGACATTTTTCCATTTTTCACTCTGCACGGAACCCCATGCAAAAACTAAAATAAAAACGTCAGATTTTCAAGACACTCTCGTCTCAAATACCCATTTTTATTTATAAAATATACATACGACATGCGGCAAGCAAGAGAAAAGCAAAAAAAAATTTAAAAATATCAAGCATAACACATCCGAGCTCAACGGCAAGGAGGAAAACGCGTATACGCATGCAATTTTACAGTGAAAAACCACTGAGATAGCTATGACGATAGACATATAAATAGAATCCGAAAATATAATTCGGTGCCAAAGTAAAATATAAAATGAAAATGAAAATGTAGACTACGAACAAGCGAGTGTGTGGTGTGTGTAATATGGTAGAATTTATTGAGGATATTACAAAATGTATACGGAACGGTTAGGTACGAAATGTTTATTATGTATCGAATTTGGATGTAATAAAAAGTAATGCGAACAGAGATTCGAAAGGCGACCACTAGTTGACTTTAAAGCGCTGTGGGATTCACATTTTCGTTTTAAGTAAAATAAGACATGCGCCTTGACATCGATACATTCTTCCATTTTCACAGCCACAATCACATACGTTTTCGCTACACTTAAATGAAAGAAAATTATGATTTTGTGTATCGGTGTGTCCGCTTTGATATATAGTCAAATGTGGGCTTCCAAGGTGATGATTCACCCTTCGATGCAATCGAATCTTTTCCTTTTACAAAAAAAAACAACAACATTTTGGATTACACGCACGGAATTTTGAGAATCGACACATTTTCTGTTTCTGCATGCGAGAGAAAGCAACGTGGTGAGAAAAGTTTCTTTCGATAGACATCCCTAAAGTGAGTAAAAGGGGTAGACCAAAGCACAGGTTGGGCCAGCCAAATGCGACAGCGACAAAAGCGAATCGGGCTAACACAAGAAGAGAAAGAGGAAATTGCGAAACCCGTAACACGATCAATGAGAAAAGCATACCGGCCATGAATCAAATTAAATAATTTAAACGCTGACCCTGAAAGCCAAAATGACTGAAAAATCAGGAATATTTTTGCAAACACTAGCCGTAGACAAAAATACAGCAAAGAAGAAGAGTTTTGCATGCATTTTTAACGAAGAGATCGAAAAGTCAAGTAAAACATAGAAACAGAAAATGTGTCGGTTTTCGAAATTCAGCCACTGTATGTCTGTAGATTGAGATCAAGGTTGTTTACAACATGTTAAGACACCCACGAAGGCGGGTGGCACACAAAATTGATAACGCACTCATTAAAGATTGTGTGCAAAGTCAAATTTCTATAAGCACAGATCTCACCACTAGAAAATTTGGGGACCACCGCCTTCGTGATCATCTCAGAGGTGTCTTAACCTGTTGTAAACAACCTTGGATTGAGATATCTTTTGAAAACTGCATGACCGACATAAGGGTCTTTGGAATAAGAGCTAAAATAGTTACGATTTACAATCAATATATAGTCATTTTCGATAACTTTAATTTTATAGCAGAGAAAAACATAAAAGTGTGAAACTAGCATAAGCGCATGTTCACTTGAGAATATTTAATTTCTGTGAAAATGATCTTCATAACCGACATAATTTGGCTGAAATCCTGATCGTTTTATCATGCATCACATACAGGCGCGGCGAGCATATCATCAGTATTTTATCTCATCTATTACTTCCTTTTTGATTAAATTATTTTTTAGATCTAATCACTTTTGCTTGACCTTGCTTCCGTATCGGTTCAACTTCACCCGAAGAAGAGTGGACTTTTTAACTTTTCTTCTCTAGTTATGTTATGGTAGGACTTTTTGTATCCACAGCCTGTTGTCACAATTACGCATTTAATGCACTTTACATCCAGACGTATTACGAATGGTTTGCTAAAGTCTACTCACACAATGAAAGAAATGTGGCGAGTGCGAGAAAAGTTCTTTTGATAAACATCACTATACAGTGAGTAAAAGGGGAAGGTCAAATGCGACAGCGACAAAAGCGATTTGGGCTGACACAAGAAGAGAAGGATGCAATTGCGAATGCGAAACCGTAACACGATCAATGAAAAACGCATACCGGCAATACACTCCACGCATGAGTGGTCATCTAAAAACACCATACAAATATGTTGCACTGTAAAAATAGTGGGACAAAATTTAATACCCTGAAAATCAAAGTGACTAGAAAATCAGGAAAATTTTTGCAGAAGCATCCAGAGAAATGCCCGAAACCATTTTGAAAAAAAAACGAAATAGGGAACAGTTTTCTCGTTGAATTTATAGACATTCAAATTCAACAGGGTTTTAGTTTGGCACCCCAGAGGTAAACAACGTGAAACTCAAAGTCTTTGTTATTGGTGGATCTTGAAACAGTCACCGTTTTCCCGTACAAAATCCACGGGAAACAGGGCTAAACGGTGACTGTTTTAAAACCCGCTACTATCGCAAATCTAAGTCTCACG